>SMSQ01004371.1:10989-34958 GCA_019453375.1 Ctenoplectra terminalis | reverse complement strand
AAAAAAAAAAAAAAAAAAAAAAAAAAAAAAAAAAAAAAAAAAAAAAAAAAAAGAGGTTTTACGAGTTCGCGACGGTATCTCTGACGCGTTCGATATAGGGAATGGGATGTTTAATTAAACAAAACAAAAAATCACGTATACAAAATATCCGACGATAAATGATATTATTACATATTGAGAGACACCGCCGCGACCATATAGCTCCATGAATCGCGATGCTCCGTATGAGTCACACAATTTAATTAACTATTAACAATAGAATTCTAAAGATGTTGAATCTATTTTTAAACGTGGACGCATAAGAGAAGAAAGAAGAAATAAAGATCCATATTTTGCTATTGATTGGGAATCAATAAGATTCTGTATCTACAATAACGACGATGATCGATAATACGTACCTCAAGATCGATCGTGATATCGATACGACTTCTAGCTGTACGACATTTGTTTTAGAAGAAGTTCGACGTTTATTTTGGCTATTGGCATATTGCTACGTATAGTTGATATAGAGGGTATCGTACGGGATTATAAGAAGTGCCGTGGTTAACGGCGTCGCCCTGCGGGCGTTGCTACTGTTTTAGGTCATAGGTAGTAAAAACAAAAAGAAGAAAGAAAAAAAAAAAAAGAAACAAACGTACAGGCGGGAACTTTTTTTGTTTTGTAACCGAAATACGTGACTTCGTAAAAGTCAAAAAAATCGTGATTCCATATACGCAGGTCGTTTAGAACATTAACCGAACGATACGTCGGTGCGTAAAAAGGGCCAATTCTATTTCGTCCGATTTAACAATCACGTATCGTTCCGTTTCTTTTTTCAGAGGAGAGAAAAGGAGCTAAAAGGGAATAAGTAAATTGCGCGATGAAACGAGTCGAGGAAAATTGCGGTTCCTATCGGACGACTCAAGGATACTCCTCCCTTTTTGCTCTTTAATGTGGTCTAGCAGACCGTCATAAATTAACTGTATTTAAGATTAGATCTCAACATGAAAATGTATGCAAGGCCTAACTACTACTATGTAGATTGTAAGCCTCGTCGTCTGATCAGAAAAAAAACGAACGAAATGAGCGAATATATATTATAAACGAATCATTCCTCGATGCTGTATATCGAAGTACTACGATAATGTAATGCGTTATACTACTCGTCTGAATCTTCGTAAAAATCCCATCGTTGTGTATCATATTATCATGTACCCGTGTGCGAGACAACGCGTCGAAAAAAAAAAAAAAAAAAAAAAAGTGTTCTGTAAAACGGCGCATATAAACAAGAAGTGCACTCACGTATTGTAGGAAATTGCACGCCCTCGACGTCGCGGATGCCTTTTTCGAAGAAAGCCTCATTCGATGTTGAACTTGAAAGTTTTAACACTTGTTAATTAGCTAATTCATCGCGTATTGCAATGATGTGGGAAGAACTCATTGCATCACGATGAACGTTAATCGAACGAATCGCCGTTAGAATTAAATAACACTGCGTATTACGTACGACGATCGAAGGGTGGTCGAGCTCGAATGAATTTCTCTCGTTTCGGTCGTTACGAAAAAAACAACCGAAAAACGTCAGTCGAAACTTTCGAATCTAGATACGTATAAATTCATGTGTTTACCGAAGCGAGTGAAGCTAGAAGCCCACCTGTATACACAAAATATCCACGCGCGCGCGCGTGTATATATATATATATGTATGTAAATATATATACATATATATATATATATATATACACTACATATATTTTTATGAACGTGATGAGTTAACAACGCATAGCTTGTAATATCGATTCTAACAACCGACGGTTTACCTTGCCCCTCGCGTTCGAATTAAACGATTGAGCGGCTACAATTTTTGGATTAGTTTTTTCCTTCGTTTTTTCTTTCCATATTTTATTTTTTTCTCTCTCTCTCTCTCTCGTATCCTTTTTTTTTCTATTCCTCATTCACCCCTTTTAAGTTAAGGCGTAATCATTTACATACGAAAATTGAGGTCATTTTGTTTACGGCCTACGGAAGCGCATATCCGTAGTGCACTTGCTTAAACAGTTTTATTATTTCATTATACATGTACGAAATGAAGTTCGTTGCCCAATTTAAATGTACTTTTAATCAAACGATTTTGAGTTATAAACTGTTTCTCTCTCATTTGTGTATACTTTATGCGTACCTTTACCTTCCTTAACACTATTAGCATGTAAGATGTAATTCGTTTGTGTCATATTTTCATCACAATATGCACATTCGTAACAAATTTCAAAACTGTATTGCCATCTTAATTTGAAGCAGAAAAGTAATCGAATATATTCAAATAAAATGAATGTACTCACCTTGTAGAAGACATCAGGAACATACTGTTTATCCGTTGATTCAATTACATAGCCCAATTCTGAAGCATCTTTCGTAGGAACCAAGCAGCCATCGCGTACCAATGCCATGCACTGATTAGATACTTGATAACCTTCCATATGAATTTGATTTTTCTCGTCACCTGCAATCAATATGTACAATTTAGTAAGTACAAATCTCTTTTCAATGCATACATATAACACATCGTGTGTATAATGGATACATTATAACGAAGCTATTTTATTATGGTGTGATATTTATTAACTTACCAGTAACACAAACAGTAACAAACTTTGAACCAAAATAATTATTAGGAGAAAAACGACAGGGACTTGGATATTTATTTTGGAAATATCCAGCCATAATGCACTCTTGAGCAGATAAAAAGTGACTTTCTATATTTCGAACGTGTTTTACCTGGATAAATTAAACTGACGCTATTAATTAAGGACTTTGCTTTAAAAGAAACAGAAATACAGTGTAGTTGTAAATAAATTTACCGTTCCTCTCTTGAGATCGTCAGCTATAAGATCGGTAAAAATCCATCCAACTCTTTTTAAATTAAGTAAATGAGCCAATTCATCAACTACCGTTTCCTTTTCGTCTGGTAATAGCCGTATAGAATTTTTTGTACTTTCCTGAAACAATCATAACCATATTGTAGACTACAATAATATTTTGCATATACTATTATTTTAATATTACTGATTTTATTAAGCTACCTGTGGCGGCTCATAAATAGCTGCAACAACAGCTCTAATTCCTAATGGTACGTCTGTATTTATTTCGTATCTTCCGTACAAAAATCCAATACGTTGATGACCGGTGCTACGCCAATAATTGAGAAAGCGTTCAACTAAACTTGGATTTTCGAACATGATATTGTCCACGTGACGATAAATTTGGCGATTTAGAGTAATGGAACTTGGTTGACACTTGCTACAGATACCTCGTGGCCAAGGTGGATGATCTTTACAACCAGTCTTTATACGACAGCTTATGTCATCTAATTGTATAAACTTCCCCCTATAAAAGATACAGAGATTGTACTCAAAACGTACAATGTAATACAGAGTTTAGCATACCTATCAACACCACCAGTGAGTTTCCTGAGATACGAATGAAAAGACAAATGTTTTATATTTTGTTCCTTAAGATAAGATTCATCAAAAGGTTCTAAAGGAGTACAATGAACACAGCACCCATTTGCACCATGTCTACACCTATTAAATAAAATTTAATATTTATAAATCAGTTTAATATAAAAAATTTATTTACATTCATATACACTTACAGTTTTTCATCACGTTTTCTCTCTATTTTACCATCAAGTTTCCATAATTGTTCATCAATATCTTCAATTGCATTTGGTACAGATCGGGAAGCATTACTACTATGGTTTGTAGTTTCCATTATTTCCATCGATCCTGTTTCTAGTATTAAATAAAATTAATGCGATGTTATATTAAAGTAACAAAGAAAATTATATAAAAAGGATAGTTAAAACCTTGAGAAGTATCGATATTAGCAGTACTAGTTGAGGGAATACTCCATAACTGCGTACTACTCTGAGGAGCCAAATATAACATATCTCCATGAGAAAGACCTGCTCCTGAAACTGTTTTGCTATGAGAAAATGGAAGTTCATTTTTATGATTTCGTTCCCTATAAAGTCCAAATCCAATAGTGTTCAGTTCAAAGGCTTTAGAAACCTAAAATTTTTGAAAATTAATAAATGCTTATACAATTATAAACTATTACTTCTCGATTACCAAAGTACAAACCTTTTCAAACAATTGAGAAATTGTATCAGAGCCATTTACATCTATACGCTTTGTCCCCTCTGAACATTGAACACGTAGGGTCTATAAACAAACAAGTATCTGTAGCTAGATATTTATAATCGTAGATGTGAAATATTAAAAGGTAATTGTACGATAAAAATGATACAACTGTATCAATATTTTTTGCAATAATGTTTATCTGCTAAGTATACGTTAATATGAAAAATTAATATTTGGTATATTTAAACCTAATACTTTTTACGCGCGCATAAAAATTTATACAATTTACTCTACACCAATGCGACGGACCTTTTACTTTTGCACAAATTAACACGTATGAAAGTTTTAGTAGGAGTATATCATAATATCAGATAAATGCGTGCAAAAAAAAAATATTGTTCGACATAGAAACTATTGTATAAATATCTCAACAAATTTACAACTGATTCGTAAGTATAAAAAATTATAAAAAAAATAAAATAATAAATATTTATTTATCAAAGACAAACATTTGTACAAAACTTAGAATCGCTTACTAAATAAAATTTTTAATATTATATGCATATTGCTCAAAATATTAAGACTATAAATTTTGAAAAATCACAAAAGAAAAACAAAGAAATAAGACCCAATTGGACTCATATCTGGGAACTTTTAGTAAGTTACATCAATGTCACCGCGTGAAATGCAAAATTTTCTCGATTTATGAAAACAATGACCTATTTTTTAAATAAAATATAGTTTAATTTTGATGAAACAGTCTATACGAATCGATCAGTCCAAGTAAAGCATTTAACAGTAGGTAACTTACAATTTGCCTAGACTTTGACATTTCGCCGGTGTCGACGATGCATCAGCTGTTCAACCCCGGTTCAACTTGCTTACTCGTAACACAATATTGCTAAAATCCCTAGTAAACGAAAGAAAATTGTTGAGTCAACGTTCAGTACCCTAACCTCTTTGTACGATTTTATAAATACCAGAAAAATACTGTTAAGTATAGTGTTTCTCGTTCTCTTTCGTTGTCGATTCGATCGTTTTCCTCCTTAAAAGTTTTCAACACAAAACTGAAGACAAGGTGTAGAATTGCTGATTTAATATTCACAAGCGAACTTGGCGCTTCGTCGTTGAACACCAGCAAACTTCAATAAAACTCGAGCTACTGCACGCTATCCTTTTATTGTTAGTAGACAACGGATTAAGAAGGACGCGACCACAAATACAGATTAGGTAAGTCGTGTCTAAAAAAATTAAGTTGTCACACGTTTTTCGATGTTGTGTATGTGCACCCTTTTTCCCCCACACGAATCAGCACCAACAGTGCCAGTTATTAACTTTTAATTCGTATAAGGATGAATTGGGCAACGAGATATTGTAATCTTATTTCATTTCTCTCGTTTATTTTACTTTTGTTTGTATATACTTCCAACTTTATAACGTAAAAAAAAAACGAACGCGTCTCCTATACTTTTTGAGTCACCCCGTATTTGCTGAGTAATCTTTTTCTCTGATATTCAAACTGTTTTGTGTTATAGTATTGGCCCTCTTGCATTTGTTTTTCGCACTTTCACTTACACGGATTTCTTTTGAATGTCAAAGAACAACGCGCAATATATGTAATATTACGCAATACATAATCTTTATTCTTGCTATTTCATTTTAAATGGCTGAACTATAAGATGGGAATCGTAGAACAGCGACACAGGTTGTTGAACCGATTATAAATTGGTATCCGGTCATGGCCACGGTGGCGGTGGCTGCTAATTACCAGGTGATCTTCGATTACGAGGCAGATATTGTTTTATCTTTAATCTTATTTCGAACCTATAATTACAAGTTAGAAGCAAAAGTAATCAAGGTATTTTAAAAGCTATGAAATAACAAGTGAAAAAGTGATATTGTTATCGAAATGTAAAATTAGTGCACTACCATGTAAGTAGGTGATGAGATGCTGATGAATTTAGCAAACAATAAGTTTCTCTCTGTTGTTGCCTCAGTTTTTTTATATCAATAATTGCAATAAAATAGTTTCTATATTTATATGCACCTATATTCTCAATTGGACTTTTCTCGCATACTGCGAAATAAAAAATTTATCTATTCATTTTTGGTCTTAATTTTGTTTAAAAACATGTTACAATATTTAACATGTTTTTATGCTATAATAAATTTCATTGTAAAGAAACGTTTATTTTTTATAAGAATTTATGCAAGTATTATGTTACGATTAAAGAAATAAGTAATGTCAATGTATTAATTGTTACTTTTTCATTGCTTATATATTTATTTTCTTGTATTTCTTATAATTCCAATTTGGAATAGTATGCTTGTATCTTTCAATAAAAATCAGATTTATATTATGCTTTAATATCAAGCGCGATATGCATTTTTAATGTGTTTCATATAAGTAACGCTTGAAATATTAAAGGTATTTAAATTAATTTTTACAAAATTCAATAGTCATTTTAATTTTATTAATACTTTTTGCTTACCGTTAAGCTTGTCACGGTAAGAAAATTGGGAACGGTAAAGGTTACTAGTAAAAAGTACGTAAGTTACATTTCGTTGATTAAAAATTATAACGAGTAAATAGTATTGTGATGTAAATCAGATATTTTATAAAAATAGTTTTTATGATAAATGGTTACATTTGAATTATAGCAATAATTAAAATATTTCTGTGAAATAACAATATAAAAAGTATATTTTAAATCGATAAGTAAATTATTTATTAAAGAATTTAAAAGATAATTAAATTTCCACTTCTATAAATAACAAATATTTTTATTAAAGAGGTCGTAATTATTTACTAGAGTTAGCTGCTATCAAATTGTGTAAAAAAATATAAATTTATAATTATTAATAATAAATATATTTAAAAACATATATTGTTTAAGTTTTATTATTCGGAAGTTGCTGTAATAGCATTTTTAAGTCATTTTCAAGTACAGAATTTTAACCAAAGTATCCTGAAAAAAGAAAATAATATATGTTTGTGTAATAAATTCCTTAAATTGATCTTCCTTAAATTTCTGTACTAACATTATTTCAGAAAGTGAAGTACAATTAAACATATATTAAGAGAAAGAAGTAGATTTTATATTAAACACATTGTTCAACAAATAAAACTGTGAACATATAAAATTAAAATACGAGTTAGCGCATTTGTTAATGTTTAGCGTTTCGTTCAAAATATATATAACTTATAAAAGTTTTAATNTGTACTAACATTATTTCAGAAAGTGAAGTACAATTAAACATATATTAAGAGAAAGAAGTAGATTTTATATTAAACACATTGTTCAACAAATAAAACTGTGAACATATAAAATTAAAATACGAGTTAGCGCATTTGTTAATGTTTAGCGTTTCGTTCAAAATATATATAACTTATAAAAGTTTTAATACCGTCTAAGGTTTTTTTAACATAAAGTGCATTTGTTATTATAATGACATTGCTAATAATATAACATATTTTCACCTTAATTCAAGGATAAATTTTTACTCCAAATTAAATTTTTCTAAATCTTTAGAATGAAAATCATACAACTATAAAAAATACGTATAATGTATACATTTTTTTTGTTATTATAAGAAATATTATGCAAATGACTTGAATAAATTAAAAATTAGAAACAGACAATGAGCATTTATATAAACTAAAATCTGAAATTGATAATGAGAAATATCCTCAAAAATTTGGAAGAACTTATTTAAAATTAATACGTGTATAACATTACTTTGATTTATAGTATTTTATCAATTTCTACCAAATTACTAAGATTAAAAGTAACACTATTAAAATACGCTATGTAACAATTTTATCTAAAGCATGGTGTTGTTTGTAGTAGATATTCAAAAGCAGATGCTTGTATTTAAGAATTTCATTATACAAAAAATATCATATATACATATACATAAATTTATCATACCGCAGTATAATCCTTAATTAAGGATTAAGAATCAAAAATGAAGGATTATACCGCGATACAATAAGAAAGTGGAATATACAATTCTGAATTATTGTAATAAACAATTCCAACTGTTTAAAATTTAATAACAGATTGGCAACAGCGTAAACCCATTTATAATATTCATTTATTAACAACAATTAATTATTTACGTTACATAAAAATGTGATCAAATCAAATGTTCTAAATCAACCTTGATGTCCGATAAAAAAAAGAATATACCTAACAGTTTTTCTTAAACGATATGAATGCAAATGTGAAAACAATTTTTGAAGCAACAATATCGTTAACAAACATATTTTCAACTGTAACAAAGACTGGTCAGTACCGAAAGTCAAGATGCCCTACTATTACAAAAAAAAAAAAAGAAAAATCTCGTGCAGATATTTCTGCATTTTGATAAACCGCTTAAAATGCGACTTATCACGTATTAATGTATTGTGTTATTGGCCGTGATGCCGATAGGCAGGCGCTGCCTTCGCACGATGACCCTCTTACCTCTTTACCGTTTCTTCCTGGCAAGGCGACTACCGCGCCGTGTCTCCACATTGGTCCCTGACTCCGGCGAAGATTTCGGCGCGATCAGTTGCATTTGTTAGCCAGTAGCCATCAAGCAAGAGGTGTACATCTCATACGTGCTGTATCATCATCCAATATCGGTTATCGTTTCATCATTTTGACTCGCCAACGTCAAGTTACCCGACCTTTTACTCCTTCGATCGATCGCTTGTCTATCACCCCTTTTTGCGCATCCTGATAATCGATCCACCTGTTAATAGATCATCGTCAATGAAAACAAGAAGGTAGGTATGACATTTTTTTAACCTACACTTACTTTTTCTGCTTACATTATTGCTCATTAAATTTCATCAAATTTCATCCTGTTATAGCTTATTTTTAGCTTGGTTTCGTGTATTTTTAGATTCAAATTTACGCTTTTTTATATCACCTGATTATGTAGGTTCGGTGGATACGATTCGAGTGGAAAATGTACAAATAATTTTAAATAGTGTATAAGTGCGATACATATATTCAGTAGGCGTCAAATTTTTAACAGCGTTTTATTTATTCCGTAAATGAAAAAAAAAAAAAAAAAAAAAAATGGTAAAAGAGGATCGCGTTTGTAAAAACCGCGTAACCAACGAGTTTGAACGTGGTCATTTTAGTTCATCGTGTACTGCTGATTCATTCTCTAGATTCTAGAATCTCCAGTCTATACTACACGCTGTATCGAGTCCGTTACATGTACTCGTTAACAATTACGTATGAGATCGTATCCCGGTGGATGCACAAAACGTCCTTTTTTAGAAATTTTATAAAGTCATTGAAACGGTAATTAAAACAAATTTTCATAACTTTGCGATACACTTTTTCATTGTATCACTTATTCAAGTATGAAAAACATGCATACCGAATAAGAAAATTTATAATAAATTTTTTTTCCATTTCCCGGTATTGTATTTCAATTTCTCATTTTAATAAATATAATTTTTGATCGTCTATAACAATGTTAAATGCATTGGAACGTATTAATCATCGTGTTTGGAGAATTATCTTTTACGCGTTAGAAACTCTCTGTATCGAGCGATAGCAACGCAATACAACCTTTCCTCGTGAAACATGAAATTGTAAAAAATTAAGCGATAACGATCAACGCGATCGCTTTGCGATCGTAGATTCAGCCTCGTTATATCAATCAGCTGTGAAAAATAATAAGATCAGGTGGTTTCATATTTTTGGCCGGTAGTGTAGGTGTGTATTGATCGCGCGCACACACCGCGCTCCATCTGATGTGCGATGAGAAAAGTGTCAGCCATAATACAAGTTGTCAGGTCTATGAGTTGCGGCAGTCAAATTTCGATCTATACGTTCGAAACGGTGTCTCGATGTCGATCATTCGTCACGTTGGACGAGTATATTCCAGTCGATCGATCGATCGATCAATTTTACGCGGAAATCACCTTGTATCGTTCGTTGGCGCTTCTTTTCTTTTCGAAAACTTTTAGCCACCAACTATCCGTTTACCGTCGTAGTTTCTTTCCGCGGTTAGGTTCGTGTGAAGTTTTTAGAAGGACTCGAGTCAAAGCTTACGAGTTCAGTTGTGCAGGGCAACCAGTGTATTTACGTCCTCTACTCGTTACATCCATCAGAGCAGACATAAGGAGGTGCGTTGGAAGATTCCCCACCGAACGCAAAATAGATTTAAGTAATATTCAAAGTTCAACGCTTTACGAGGCTCGTTTACGATCGTGAATTTTCATTTTAAATGTGGCAAAATATGGAAAACCGCTTTAAATTAAATTGTTTTTCCATTGGTTAGCGATTTCAAAACAACCAATCAGATACGTTCGACTTTCACTTGTTTGACGTAATAACGCATTCTCGATCTCGCGATATACTTATCAGCAGTATAAAAGTTTACGCGGGAAATATCGGCTAACTCGTTAATATTTCAATATTATAGATAAATACTCGATAATATAATGTTAACCCATTCGAGACCGATCGCACACCGTGTGTGCGATAACAGTAATGTGTAATTATCAGTTATTCCGAGTAAACTAGTCGTCGAAATAAGATTCTTCTGGAACTAATGAAATCTGTAAGGTACAGGAAACTGTGTACCGAAAAATCTAAAAATTATCCGAAGCCTTTCTTACGTGAAAAATACTGTGAACACGCATGCAGCGAAGGCTTAAGATAATAAGTTTCGCTCCTGGGGACCGTGTTTGAAAAAAATCGTCGTCTCGAATGGGTTAAGTAATTATTATTGATCGATCAATTTGTACTTTCTATTTGCTTATGGATAGTTTAACCGCTGATTAATTTCTTTTCCAACGAAATTCAACTTGCTTTAAACGTTTCGTTTTTATTTGTCTGTTACAGTTAGACAAGATGGAAAACGCGGAAGATATGAAAACAACCGTGGAATTATATATCTATGATCTTACAAAGGGCCTCGCCTCTATGATGTCCAGGCTAGTTATAGGTAAATTAAAATATCGCTGTAAAAAGGATGAACAATTTTTATCGAGAATAATGTGAACTGCTCGCTTTTAGTTGCTTCAACTAATCCTCGTTGCACGTTGTTTAAAAATACGTTTCTGCGTCTTGTTCTAGTACGTACGTACGATGTAAACAGCAACAAATAGATATTTTTAAATCATGAGTAATGAAAACGACGTACATAAAATCTGTTTCTCTATCTCTTAAAAATACACTTGCATCATCACTAAGTAAGGAATAGATGAAATTACAATGATGAGTATTTGGCGGTGTCCTTGGTGAATAAATTGTGAATGAACCTGTTGTTTGAAAGAACTAACAATTAACAATTATCGAACGTTTCGTATAATCATGGTACTATTTATAAATATTATAGAAGCCAAGAATCATAAGCGTTTCATTAGTATGGTGATTATATTAGAGGTAACATAGTAAGAGTAATTGCTATAATAAGAATGTAATACATATGTAATACATATGTAATACGTTGTATTAATCGACTCACTGAAACATTTTTTTATTCACAATAGTACAGTTAATGTGAAACATATTATTCTTTGACGATACATTGATACACGCTTTATCGTCTTGTACAATTGTTGTAATTTCGATTTAATAACAAAAATTGCCCAAACTTTTGATATAGAATAGATGTGTTATCAATAACAAATACGATGCGGACAAACGAAATAACTTGATCGTATTTATAAATCGTCCACGAATGCTAAAATAACAGCTAAAATCATTTCGATAAATACGTTGAAAACTATTTTGGGACAGTTCTTTTTGTTTTTTTTTTTTCTGTAAACATTTGATTACGAATTTGCGCGAGTCATTCGGTGAATTAAAAGCCGGCGCATCGCGCGGTCTTCAGAATTGAAACAATTTAAACAAAAACAATGGCAGAAATGAAACGAATCGCAGGGCAAAGGTAACTTGGCACGAGCGTATTTGTCATTGGGATCGGTAGATTTGTTGTTCCTAGTGATTTTAATTTATTCTAAATTTAGGATACGAACCAAAGCGTCGGCAGAACGTTTTCGGACAACATTTTGACGGTTTTCGAATTTTTACGCGCACGCGTTAGCGTTATTTTTTTTTTAGTAAAACCGACAGTTATAATAATTAGAGTAACAAAAATTTTTATACCATCTTTACAAACGTATTTCACACAACGCTATAGTAAATAAAATGAAATTTATTAGAATATTTCCAGTAAGAAATTATAATTATCTGCAAAAAAAAAGTAAGACGAAACAGAAAATTGAAATGATCACCTATTCGTGGAAAATTTGAACGCGTGCAGCGGCGCGATACAATACGGAAGTAATGGCGGCGAAGGGGAGGGGGAAGGAAAGAAAGGATCCAATTCGAACGAAATTCCACAGAAACGTTGTAAAATACAACTAACGCACACGTGTCTCCACGAGGCGTTTACGTCATGTATCCAAGGTTCGTTCGCCACTCACGATCAGTCGTCGAGCTTGCAGATCTATTTTCAGAAGGCACTACTTGTAATTGTTCGCGAGCTTGGTATTTCGTAGTGCATGCGATTCTCCTTACAAATAAATAAATAAATACGTGGCTTGCACTTTTGGCCACTCACTGTCTGCCCGCTTAAAAACGACTCATAGAAGCGAAGTCGAGAGGTACGAATTGAAAATTGAAAATCCTCAACGTCATTCGTTGTCGTTATTATTACGGACGCGATAAAACAGAGGCCAGGAAACCCGGAAAAATAATAAAAAGGAATAATAATGTTTGTTGAAACGAGTAGAAAAATACGCATCGAAACGAGCGTTTATTTTTTTTTCTTTGAAAATTTAATCGCTATGTAAACGCATTACCTGCACTTGTAGATCGTAAAAATTATTACACATAATTTCGTTTACTCTTCGATGCTTCTATCGATTTTAATTTACGCGGAATTTACCGTAACTCGTCAACAATTAAATTTCAAACAAATAAAGTACCGAACACTTTTACTACTTGTTACTATTATTAGTGGTACTATTTATTTACGAAATACAGTTTCTTCAAAGCCCTCTGTGGCTTTGTGCGACTTAAAAGTTACGAACTAATTGTATTTATATTTTAAAAAATTTCTTTTATCTAGTTATCACTGTACTATTAAATTTTATTACTGTGTTACCGTTATTGTACCACGATCCATCTGTAAAAATTATTAGTTTAATCTTAGATCAATCGTAATTTTTTATCCGATAAACAGACAAAATTCGGGCCATAGAGGGTCAATTGAACTCTTAAACTAGTTAAACGAAGATAATAACATATATAAATGTTACGTAATTGTTTCAAGTCGATGTATTTAATTTTTATTTATTTAACGTATTTGATACTCGAATATTTTGAAGTTAACAAAAAATTGTTGAGAATCAGTAACCGTGAAATGTTGCATAATCTCTGAAAGTGGTGAATTGTCGAGCTGGATGGCTGTAGCAGCTATTTCTCGCGGTTATTTCACCACGGCGACCCTCCCAGAAACGCGTTGCAATAAGAAAATCACGGATGTGCTTAGCTATTCCCGCGATGAGAAACTAGGTCGAAGGAGACTTGAGCCGACGATTACGAGCCCGAACCTCGTCCAAGCAATCTGAAATTGTACTTTGCTGGTTAAATAGCTAGTGAATCTACATAACAAGGACCTTGCACGATATTATCGTTTTGCTCGAAGAGTTCGTTGGTCCTTGAGCAAAATTATTTACTGCGATTATCCGAGTTCACTTGGCCGTATCGATGCCAAAACTGGTGCATTTTTCAATTATACAAGCTGTATCGCCGATGTTACAGACTATTGTGTTACCGAACTTACAGATTTTTCTGTTTAACTCTCTGTGGGACCGTCTGACTTAAAAGTTACAAACTGATGCATCTATATTTGAAAAAATTAATTTTCTTTAGTTATCACTGCACTATTAAATTTGATTACTATATTACTGTAGCGACACCACGATCCATCTACGGTAATTATTAGTTTAAACATTTTCAAATCTGACTTCAAACTAAAAAACTGTAATCAATCGTAATTTTTTCTCTGACAAGCAGACAAAATTCGAGCTATGGAGGGTTAAAGAGTAGATTGTAAATTTTACAGTATTGTTAACGCATTGACGACGGGGCCTTGTTTCTGTAAAACCTACTAGGGAATAAAGTTACGATCGAATAAATTCTTGGTTGTATACTTCCGAGAATAAATTGTATTCTAAACATAGCTCTTAATTCCAAATTTGAACCGAACGGATAACTTTTTAAAAGCAACCTTTCATATATCGTCGTTTCTTATTTTCACCTTTTCAAGATCTGAAATACATAACAAATGTTGCTTAGCTTCGTAGAGGTAGATCTACAGTAACAATAGTTTTATTTTATTAGAAATATTTGCTGCAGTTCTGAAAGGTGCCAGCAGTCGATTGACATGAAAATTTTACAGTCGCGCCTCACCCTCTCCCTCCTTCCTTCCCAAGTGAAGAATTTTAAAAAATGAAAAATTTTAGCTTCATTAAGTTATTAGTTTCTGAAACGTGTGACGTAAAAGTTACGAACTGATGTATCTATATTTTAAAAAATTAATTTTCTTTAGTTATCACTGCACTACTAAATTTGATTACTGTATTATTGTAGCGACACCACGATTCATCTACAGTAATTATTAGTTTAAACATTTTCAAATTAAAGTGAAAAAGTGTAATCAATCGTAATTTTTTCTCCAATGAGCAGACAAAATTCGGGCTACAGAGGGTTAATCAAGTATGCAAGGGTCTTTTTGTTTGTCGAGACAGATTTTTTTTTAAATTGTAACGGAGTAGTTGAATAAAGGTCACCTTGAAAATTTTAAATAGAGATTGGAATGAGGTGTGGAATGATTTCAATTTTCATATTTAACTGAGTATTTCTTATTTCTGGATAATTTTGAGAGCGGTGACTTTGAAAATCGTTTAAGTCGCACTTTAATCAGTTCAACTTCTAGGATTGTTTATTACTTTAGAAATAAAGATTACTACGTATTACCTACTTTTATGAAACAATTTTTAAGTGCTCGTCGTTCCTTTAGTTTGGTACAGTTTTGAAAAATTGCTTTGATGCTAACAGGAAGATTCTTTTATTTCGAGTGAAACAGAAAACGCTGTAAATTTATATCTTCCAAAGTGTCAGAGATATTATCGTATAATATTTTCAGTAATACGCAGTGTACGTGCATTATTTATAGCTTTATAAAATCTAATTTAGTTCTAAAATAATCTACTTACATTGAGCGCGTTAATATATTTCTGTCCCGGTTTTTCTATTTCATAATAAGGAATAACTCCAAAGTACTTTTACGTAAATATGAGTTATTTGGACATATATTGCTAACAGTTTAAAATCGTTAGATATTTCAAGAAACATAGGAACAGATAGAAAAAAAATTAATAAATTACATCAACTTTTCAACATCATATTTTAATAAATTACATTAACTCTTTACCTTCATTTTTTAATAAATTTNTCAAATTAAAGTGAAAAAGTGTAATCAATCGTAATTTTTTCTCCAATGAGCAGACAAAATTCGGGCTACAGAGGGTTAATCAAGTATGCAAGGGTCTTTTTGTTTGTCGAGACAGATTTTTTTTTAAATTGTAACAGAGTAGTTGAATAAAGGTCACCTTGAAAATTTTAAATAGAGATTGGAATGAGGTGTGGAATGATTTCAATTTTCATATTTAACTGAGTATTTCTTATTTCTGGATAATTTTGAGAGCGGTGACTTTGAAAATCGTTTAAGTCGCACTTTAATCAGTTCAACTTCTAGGATTGTTTATTACTTTAGAAATAAAGATTACTACGTATTACCTACTTTTATGAAAGAATTTTTAAGTGCTTGTCGTTCCTTTAGTTTGGTACAGTTTTGAAAAATTGCTTTGATGCTAACAGGAAGATTCTTTTATTTCGAGTGAAACAGAAAACGCTGTAAATTTATATCTTCCAAAGTGTCAGAGATATTATCGTATAATATTTTCAGTAATACGCAGTGTACGTGCATTATTTATAGCTTTATAAAATCTAATTTAGTTCTAAAATAATCTACTTACATTGAGCGCGTTAATATATTTCTGTCCCGGTTTTTCTATTTCATAATAAGGAATAACTCCAAAGTACTTTTACGTAAATATGAGTTATTTGGACATATATTGCTAACAGTTTAAAATCGTTAGATATTTCAAGAAACATAGGAACAGATAGAAAAAAAATTAATAAATTACATCAACTACNAAGAAACATAGGAACAGATAGAAAAAAAATTAATAAATTACATCAACTTTTCAACATCATATTTTAATAAATTACATTAACTTTTCAACATCATATTTTAATAAATTACATCAATTTTTTACCTTCATATTTTAATAAATATATCAATTTTTCAACATCATATTTTAATAAATTACATTAACTTTTCAACATCATATTTTAATAAATTACATCAACTCTTCAACATCATATTTTAATAAATTACACCAACCTAAACTTTTTCAGCAGCAATAGTCATTCAAACAAAATATATTACACCATTAATTCCAAATTATTACCAGTATACATACCAGAATCGTTTCAAATTTTTTCAATGTAAGATTCTAACGTTTCAACGTTTCCTTAAATCGATCGCATAAATTTCCGAAACAAAATTTATTCAATGATCAATCAAAATACGTTGATCTGTATTTGTACGAATAAATATAATAAATTACTATCTATGCGTAGGCCGACACGTAGAGGGAATATGGCATACAGCGATCGTTGCATACGGAAGGGAATACTTTTTCGGGCCGTCTGGAATTCAAAGTGCTCGACCCGTAAGTATTTCCAAGTAACTACGATTTTAATAAGACTTTTAATAAGACCTTTAACAAAACTTTTCATAAGATTTCGCCAAATGCCTGCACGCACCATTACAAACGATCCCTCTCGAGACGAACCCACAGGATCGCAAAATTAGCTGAAAAAAAAAAAATTGCTCCCAGCAAAATGTTGAGTCGCTCGAAATGCATCTCCGCCATCGAAATGGTGACCGATCGGGCCACGCGCTAGTCGTAGTGACGAGTCATTCTGGCCATACGATACGCTAGACACGGAGTGGGTACTAAATTTGGTCTGGTTGTATCTAAAAATAATTCCTGCTTTACTTCACTCTCTTTCTCTCCTCTCTCTTTCTCATGGCTCTTTCCATCCTATGGTCCATCGTCTAGATTCTACGAAGGCGAAAGCTATCGGTAAGTCTCTCCTCACGGGAGCCAACATCGATCCATTGAATTAAATCTTTCCATAGTCACGTAACGCTCGTCATCAACCTCCGTCTACCGGAAAGAAAAATGGTACCGCTTCGCGAAAGCTTCGGGTTCGGAGAATTTATATTTAGCAACCGATCGAAACGCGTTTCGAATTATGGTTTTGGATGAAACTTGTGTTGGAACCGAGTGCAATTTTGTGTCGGACGAAGTGTATGTGCTGGCAATTGCAACTTTTATCGAAGCGTCTCGATGCATCGTCGCGTTCGTCGGTTTTTCTCGGCTCGATCGCGTGTGGCCATCGGCGAGACCGGCACCGTTTTCGTGTCATTTCACCGTGCCGTTTGCTCGTCGGTGAACGGAACCAACTTCCTGACCGTCATTAACATCGACGCAACCGATACTGGGGTGGACGATCAGCTGGCAGGTGTTGTTTGACGCGCATAAGCGACGTCATCGAAAAAACAAACCGAAATCGGCGCCGACGAAGAGCGTGCGCGCTGCCATGCGAACTCGAATATCGTTTATCTTGAGTTACCGCTTGCCGGCTGCGTGGCGTCGAATCTCGGGGCGCTGCGACGCCAGTTCGTATTCGAGTGGTTCCTTGACGAGAAAGGAGAAACGGCTCACCGCGCTCGTCGATTCCTCGCTTCTCGATCCTCCGTTTCTATCGTTCTATCCAACTCGACGTCGTTTATTGTTCCTTCGTTAAAGTAGGTGCAAATGATTTTCATGTAGTTCTAAAGGAACGAAACTTTAGTATTGTTTCCAGTGATAGTTCATTCGATTGATATTCCACGATCTTAGCGGTTTCAACAGGTCACATTGAAAAAAAATGTTTCTTCGTATACAATTGTGTGTCGAGATGATTTCAATTCATTTTAATAATCAGACTCGTTTGTTAACGCTTAACGGTTGTAACAATATTTTCTTTTTGTTTTTTTATTCTTTTTTATTCTTTTTATTTTTTTTCACAGTGTCCATCCGTTGAATTCTTAGTTAGAATTTCTTTAAAAGCCGACACTTCGTGTTCGTTTTCTTTTTTAAGCAATTTTTTTTTTTTTTTTTGTTCCTTCCGTCTCCTTTTGTTTTCTTCCTTTCGTCGGTACGTGCTTTTTTCCGTTTTGCTGCACAATGCAACACCGATACATTTGCCGTGGGCGGTTATTTTAAGCGTTTCTTACAGGGAAGCGCAAGTTTGTCGTGTTTCTAAAATTACGTGCACGCTAATACTAGTGGGGGTGGAAGCACACCCGCCGCCGAAGCGACTGTCGCAAAATTGACATTGACGAGTTTCTGAATGTCCAATTTCTTCCCGAGCCATAACACGCGAATAAGTAACTTTCTATTTCAGGGTGGCACAGTGTTGGGGGAGCCGATCAAAGTGGAAAAAGTCGGCGAGACTTACCTACCTTACTCTGTCTTCTTCGAATACATAAACGGCTTGGGAACGTCCACGTTTGCGTGAGTTATCTTTAAAACTTAAACATTTACAGTAACGTGCGCAAGTTTGCAGACAGAACAGATTTTTCTGGCTACTCTTTAATTCTCTGTAACTTCATTTTTGTTTACTTGTGAGGAAATAAATTGTACTTGATTATAGTTTCTCACTGTAATCTGAGTGTTTCAAAGTAATGATTACTACAAACAGATTATTTGATATTAATATAATAGTATAAAAATATAATTTTCGGTGACTTTGAAAATCGTTTAAGTCGCACTTTAATCAGTTCAACTTCTAGGATTGTTTATTACTTTAGAAATAAAGATTACGTACTGCGTATTACCTACTTTTATGAAACAATATAGAGGATTAAGAAACTGTAATAATTTAGCAGTTTTTTAAATAAATGTATATCTGATAATAAACAACACTCGTTTGTGATACTATTTTTTTTGTGCACAACATATTTTTATGAACAATAATGGATACAATTTCTTCGATTCCTGTTTTCGTAAAGAAACGCACAAAGTCTTTCTGTTCGTCTACTTTAGCACACCATGGTACACGAATTTATTACGCATTCTCCCTATCGTTTGTTAAAATTATTGCTTTTTTAATTATAGACCAGGCACTTACAACCTCTTCAGACATAACTGCAATTGTTTCTCAGAAGAAGTTAGTAATTTCCTAGTAGGCCAGGGTATTCCGAAATACATTCTCGATTTGCCAGAAGAAATATTTCAAACGTAAGAATACATGGAATTTAATTGTTAAAAATTTGATCGATAAAGTTCGAGTTTCATTTTGTTGTTTCAATTTCTATTTAGATCAATTGGACAAGAGATTAGAAGACTTATCGAAGGTTTGTCCAGCAACGCGGGCGAAGCATTTATAGTTGGTCAAACATTCCTCGAAACAAGAAATCACAGAGAGGTTTCGCCGGAATTTCAGCTTTTAAATGAGGCTATCGAAGAAGCAAGGTAAGAACGTTATTCGTGTCTCGTTGTATGAATTTTTCTTTTTTTCTATCGCTGTTGCTGTAATCTAAATATTGCGATAGATTAAACTCGATCGCGCTAGAAGAAAGGAGAAACGAGATCAACGAGAAACTCGCGAAGAAAGATAGAAAGAAAAAAAAGAAGAAGAAGGATAAAAAGCCGAAAGGAACTAAAGATAGTGGTGTAAGCGACACCAACAGTACTGGTCCCAGTAATTGTACACACATGGCGGAAAGTGAAAGTACATAGATTTTAGCGCGATGAGATACAAATTTTTCCGTCTATTCATTGATTTGTTTCTTTCATGGATTTGTTATTTTAATACAAATTTAGGTGCAGTAAGCGTGGGCGAAATGCAAGCTTCAAACGGCGAGAGTACAGATTTGTTACCATCGGATAGAGTTATGCAAATGGAAGAAGAAGAAAAGAAGGAACAGGAAGAGAAGAAACGTCGTCGAGATCCTCCTATAGTGTTTAAGGATTTACTGAACATCAAAGAGGAATACCAGGCATTGACCAAGTTGTTGGAAGGGAAGTTAGGCGAAGAGGAACGAGTGTGCATGGACGAACTTCGACAATACGTTTTAGAGAACGAAGGTTCTTGGGCACTTGGTGATAACTTCTTAAATTTCGTAGGTAAGTCGACAAAAGCGACAATGTTTTTCTTTGAAATGATATTTATCAGAGAATGTTGATGTACTTAGGACGAATCCTATACGATAAATCATTGGGAACCGACGCAAGAGTGAAATTATTGAACATACTTTCTGTTGCTGCGTTAAAGGACGACGTAATTCTTTTACTTCACCAGGATAGAAGGGAGCATATAATTATGAATTATGCTTTCGATATTGATCGTCATCCTCAGGAGGAACAACTTCCTCTTGCACAATTTGTAAGCAAATTAGAATCGAGTGTGCATTAGTAAATTTAATAAGTTTTTAATTTTTAATTATGTATTATAGTTGGCAAACATGTTCGAAAATCTTAGTAGCTCGGAATGGCTGTTGTATATATCGGAATGGCAACATCAATCTCAAAATATCAGTAATATAAGGGTGACGACCAAAGTCGCGGTGCATTCGTTGCTTTCAAATTCGATCGACTTGCAAATTCGTGGTGCTGCTATTATTCACAACCTTGCCTGCAAGGAGGTAAAAACTGTGGTCTGTATCCTTCCTATCCGATTAACCATTTCCCATTTTGTTTGCTTTTGTTTCAACTTACAATACCAGCAACTGTGTCATATGCATTTTATTTTAATATAAAAAAGAAAAAAAAGAAAAGGAAAAAAATAAGGAAACGATCTTTCAGTGCGCAATTCAGAGATTAAAAGTGCATCACTTGCAATGTTGCTTAACAAATGCTTCCACTATCGAGTTTAAGTAACAACAACGGAGGTGACGCTTTTACTATTCTCGCGAATAGAAGTGCTGCCTTTATTAATAAATCAGCTGTACTTGTAAAACTGAAACGTGGTTCTTAACCGTGTATCAAATTTGGTAATTGATTCACGGACGAGCAACGAAATCTTCCTAAAAGTAATTTGTTATTATAAATAGCAATGATTCAGGAAATATATAAATACACTTCTCGTTGCTCGTTTGTACACATGTGTACGATACTGCGATGCAGTTGGAATTAATGGATACCTATCGAGAGACCGGATACTGTTTTTTCAGAAAATGAACAAAAGCAAAAATCTGCGGCGACTTTTACCAAAAGGCAGCATTTCTAAGGTACTTGTCTGAACACGTATATATTATATAATTTAGCCGTACGTTACGGTAAGTCGTCCACTACCAATTACGATTGCACTTCCATGAATTGCACAAGTGTGCGTTTCAACGGTATAAATAATATGATTTAAATAAATCTACATTCATCATCATCATCATCATCATCATCATCGTCGTCGTCGTCGTCGTCGTCAACGTCATCATCATCGTCATTTTCGTTGTCATCGTCGATTTTATTTTATATTGCGCATCGAGTAATCGAAGAAGGGAGTAATTAAATTCGAATATCTGTTTGTTCCTCCTATGCTTTTCAAATTTTTGAGGAAATGGATTTTCTTAGTGTTCATCGTTTTCATCAAGTGTTTCGCAAACGTGTAATCAAACAATCCTTGTTTTATTTTAATCGTTTTTTGTTTTATGAAATGCATAGGTGTTCGATGATGTTGCTGTAGAGTTGACAATGGCATTGCTGCAATATTTCAATGGCAGTCCTGCTGAGGAACAGCTGTTCGCTTGCATGAAGTCATTGGCACGATTCACACAAATCAGCGGCCAAGACGTACCACAACTTATACAAATGATCGGGCCAGAACCAAACAAATTTCGCGGAACGTCGGAGAGGATTGACGAGCAAATTGATCAAGTTAACAAGAAGTTGCGTTAATACAACGCAGTTTGATACAATCGCATTGATAAGAAAAATTCTTAAATTCCAAAACATGATGCGATCGAGAACGACATCAATTCTGTTATAATTGAATTTTTACATAGAGATTTTATTGTCATCATCTGCATATAGTGTATTATTATTATAATTATTATTAATTATTGTTGTCATTTAATATTATTATTATTATTATTATTATTATTACTACTACTATTATTACAATTATATTGCCATTATTGACAACTTTTAGCATTCTTTACTTTCACCCATTTTCTTGATAAAAACTAATATTTGATTTATCGTTAAAACTATCATTTGAACGTTTGAATTGATTTAGTTCAACGTTAAAATGATGTTCTTGAAGTAATGTATCCGATTGAAATGTACTATTATTTTTCAAATTAATGTAAGTGTGTACATAAAAATGATTCATATAAAAGTCCTTTGATTTAGAAAGATAATTTTGTTAAATTTAATTTTTGATAATTTTGTTCTATTATTTTTCAAATTGATGCACATAAGTGTGTACATAAAAATGATTTATACAAAAACCCTTTGATTTAGAAAGATAATTTTATTAAATTTAATTTCTGGTAATTTTGTTGTGTAAAATACTGCGTGTAATCTTTTTCTAATAGTTTGTGTAGATGGAACACTTTTATCTTTTTCTATTAATTTTGCTCCTATTTTTATTTATAAAAATATTTATAATTCTCTTATCTACGCGATTTGTAGTAACTTTTTGACGTCCTGATCTATATCTTACAGAAATTCGTCTGTCCCTTTTATAAGTACCTATTATTTTGAAAATAGCTGCTGTTGTATTTTCGAAAAATTTAGCTATTTTACGGTAAGAATTACCTTCTGTATGGATTTTAACAGCAATTCTGCGTTCTTCAAATCTTAATTGTTTGTTCTTTGCCATTTTTTTTACCAAAGTATAAAATAAACATAGTAAACATGATACTGATAATATTCTTGACTTAAAATATACATAAATTAAGGTTTTTATATATATCTCGCTTTTAGAATGTTGAAATACAATAATGTTAATAATATTTTATGAAAACAGACGAAAAATGGTATACTATATTCAACAAAACTTAAAACACTGCACGTATTAACTTCTGTTTGTAGCGCTTATTAATGTGGCACAATAGAATGAACGCGTTTAACATTTTGCGGTCGTATGTCTATTCTCAGCCACCAACGTAAAGAATCACTTTGATCATGTATTGTACTACCTCAAAACGATTCTTTACAATTTTTGTTTCAACATAGTTTAATGGAAATATTGTGCATTATTTTATTACATGAATTTCCTTGAAGAAAATAACATATAATTAACACACGTTCAACAAAAATTGATTTTAACTAGTTGCACGCTTTAATACGTTGAATGCCACGCCAATTTTACAGGGATTGTCCGTGGCGTCACGATGAATTTTTTATTACGCGATACCACAGACGAGGTATAATTTTATACCTCGTCTGTGGCGATACATATAATGTTGAAATATTATTTGCTATAGATAAGTTACAGTGTATAACCATGTTTGACATGTTAATTGCGATGGGGGTCATCGGTGACCCCCGTGGCGTTGGAGTGCGATTCCGTGCGACTTCTAAAAATATCTCAATAATTGACGATTGAAAATATGCAGTCGTCGATTATTACATATTGTTTCTTTGTATTTAACAAAATGTCGTGACGATGAAGTTCAAGTTTCCATTTTGTC
>SMSQ01004361.1:28010-44334 GCA_019453375.1 Ctenoplectra terminalis | reverse complement strand
TTTTTTTTTTTGAGGTATGATTAGTTGTAGTTATGTTATGTAAATATGTGTACAGACGCAATTTTATATCGTACCGTGTATTTAAATAAATCAAATGCAAGGTCGATATCTTTATAAAAAATATAAGTGAAATAATTTTAGTACTGAAAAGGTGTAAGTTTCGAAATAAGTGGAAGACTAAAAATTTTAAATAGAATACGAAATTAGTCTTTCGTCAAGGTTTTAACTTTGAGAAATAAGGGAAGATAATTGATACGTGAAGAAAAAAAAAATTAAAAGAGAAAAAAAATAATTTCACTTTGCCGAAACCCGGGATTGAACCGGGGACATTTAGATCTTCAGTCTAACGCTCTCCCAACTGAGCTATTTCGGCATGTCATAATTTTCTTATAAAGTAATATACATACAAGATATAACATAATCTTAAAAACTTGTAAACAACGGAATAACTTCTAATTCACGAATTAAAAATTAATTTTAAAGATAATTAATCAAGAAATGCCTGAAAACATGCATCGGTACTGACATTCATAATCACGCAAACATATTTACTCCATTTTTTCTTTTTTCTTAAATGCTAATTTTGCATTATAATCAGCTAAAAAAATACATTACTAATTAAATATATAGGTTTAGGTATCATTCCAAAATTAACCATTTGCACTCGAGAGGCGATTTTGACGAATGTATTTCGTCTACAGTATATTTTATTCCTAAAATATCCCAGGAAGCAAAATTACAAAGCTTGAGATTCATTACTAGCTCTCGTATAATCTAAAAATACATGAAATATTGAAATAAAGTGGTTGCATCCCTTGTCGCGTTTCGAATCGCTGCGAGTGAGAGTCGTCCCTTTCGAGTGCAAAGGGTTGATACTTTTGTTGGAATTCCTATTTTCCGTTCGAAGATCTTAACTATTTACATTACGCCCGTTTTTTATTTGTAATCGCGAGACGAGGACGGTGCTATTCTTTCTTCCCTGTACGAACCATCGAGCTACTAAGACGTACATACGCGCTGTATAAAATATTCAAGATTAAAGTACATAGATATTCCGAAACCAATATTTGCAATTTTATAGGACGCTATCCTTGCGAGTGATAAAAAAAATCTAAGTTTTACACACTTGTCATTCGTCTGGAAATTTATCCACCTAACGATACATCGACCCTTCCACGAGGGACCATAAACCTCCCACCATCGCCAGACTCTGATCACCAGAAATTAAAATTCCAATCGCCGGCATGCCCCTTGACCACCATAGAGACCGCTGCGATCTGGACACCTAGTCCGGTGTCTAACGCCGGAATTACCCAGCATTACGTACGCAATTTCCAGCGGTTAAAGGACGTGCTCGCGGTAATGACTTCGAGGGAGGCTTGAAAACCTCGGGATCACGGGAGGACGATAAAAAGCACGGCGTATCACGGCGTATCCAGGCGAACGAGTCAATCGAAGGGCTCCTCTCTCACTCTCTCCCTCTCTCTCTGTGTACGTGTGCGCGCGTGTGTCTGTTAGACCGCGAGACGGGTCGTGCACACGCGCGGCAAGGGATTCAAAATTAATAGTGTCTATGCGCGGGAACAAGACGAGAGCGAGGCATTATCGTCCCTCGTTTGGGCATTGGGAGCGTGTAAAGGCATGATGCAGAGCCGAAGCGGCGCGGTCCAGCTCAAAGCGACGATCCACCATTGCCGGACACGCCAGGGGCGCAACAGCTTGATACATCGTTACACGCTGTTCCTTCCATGTGCCCTTCGATCCTCTTTCTCTCTCTCTGTGTCTCTTCCCTTCTTCCTTCAATCTATTTCTCCGTCTCTCCCATTAACTCTATGTTTCTCTTTATTCCTTCCCCCTTCCTTCTTTCTCTCGACTTCATGCACCGTATCGATGATCTTTCTCTCTTTCTGTCCTGCTTTTATCTTTTTTTTATCTTCTTACCCTCCAAGTGCTACAGAGAAGGGCACAACTCTTGGCCCCCTCGACACCCCTCGACACAACGTCGACCTAAGCCAAACTCGGCGCCGACGCGCCGCTCTAATACGATCTCACGATCGACGGGACCACGAGCGCCGTAAAGCTCGGTTTACACCGGCCCGCAGGCAGCCGCCTACGCGATCCACCCGCTCCTTAAATCCTCCGGCTACAGCGAGCCTCCGCGGGGTAGACAATGTCGCGACGAACACACCGGCCTCGGGGAGATGAAGTCGTTCCGAACGACTCGTGGCGATGAGAAATTATTATTCCGTCGCGAGGAGAAGCGCGAAACGAGTCGGTAAAACGGTTAAGCTTCATGGCTGCGGGGTATTGCGCGAATTTTGTTTCTTGCGGAGCGATAATTTTTGTTTCGAGGTTTCGATGTTTCGAGATTTGGATTCGAGGAAGCGCGGTGATTTCATAATTGTTGAAAAGTAGATGCTTGTAGTTTTCGTTTTTGCTTTCAGATGGATTTCTGCTGTTGCATTTTGTTTCTCTTTCCTTTTTTTTCCGATTTAAATATATAAAAAAAAAAAAATTGTAATCTGTCATAGCTGAAACTTACGGAACAGAATTTCTGAAAATTGATAAAGACGAGACAAATGCATAGTAAAACCTTTTTGCTCGTTTTAATTCCCTTATTCGACCTAAATGAAATAACTATTTCAATAATAATATAAGCAATCTCATCTTCCAGAATGTCTCTCAAATATAAAATTGTATTGTCCATTTTCGGAACAATTGTGTAAAATAAATGCAAGGAACTGAGACGAAAAATGAGAAATAAAATGGCAGCGCAATCGAACAGTGACCCTGAATAACCAATTGCATAAATCATAATAGACTAAATAGACTATTTCGCTCCAAAGTTAATGCTTTGTACAAAAAAGAACAAGACATCGCTTCGAACGTTTAAAGTACTCATACAGAAAGGGATTAAATCTTCGCTTATCGATAGTAAAAATCGTAGAAAATTGCGCAACGACGATCGCTGAAAAACGTTATAGCCTCCAAGAGGGTATCGGCGATATACCTTCCACTTTATCCGCCGAAGGGTTAATCGACGTCCATATACGACGCGAACAAGTTTGACGCCAACAAAGAACCCTTTGCCACGCCGGGAAGAATGAACTCCGTACGAAGAATCCGTCTTCTAAATATAGCGACCACGGTAGCAGCCAGAGGAACTATGGTAAAAGATGACACAGGTAGATATTCCGAAAATGTACGAATCGGTGAAACGACGTTCGTTGATCTTCACGCTCGATAAAATGATACGATCGCAAAATATTTTTTGAACGAGGTTTAAGGGACAACATAAAATTAAAAATTATCAATGGGTTGAAAGGATAACGAATTGATTTCAAACGTGTGCCGCTGACTTTTTTTCAAATTTTCATTATTAGATAACGTAACGATAAAATATTTTTATTTGTGGTTATTTTATTACGAAAATTGTATTAACCTTGCTGCTCTATCCACTTACATCACGCATTCGTGGTTTTTTAAAATTTGTTTCGTTTGTAAAAATGTTGCACATAGTTTTAGGTATTTTAAATATTTCTTTTTCAGTTTTAAATTAAGTCTCGACTACGCCTGAGATATTAACGCGAATGATTCACATTTATTAGAATTGTTTATTTAAAATAACATATATCCGCGGTAGTCTAGTGTTCTAGCAAAAAAGTGCGCGAGAAACTGCAGAACAGTTGTACACGCGAAAAAATTTACATATTAATTATATGTTAAGAACGCGTTTTCGGGACTAGAGTATCCAAGAGTATTTAGGAACAATGTTTTAAATTTTTTGGAAGATCGATTCAGTAGTCTTTCTCTTTATATAATAGTATATAAAGAACTAAACGTAACAATTAAATACACTAAATCTGATAAAGGAATACTGAAAAGCATAAACATTTATGTAAAAGTGAACTTCAATTAGGGTTTCATAAACGCGAGGAGAAACACAAGGTTAATGTATCCCTTTGCACTCGACTGGCGCCGCTATGGCGACACCTGTAATTTTCTTCAGAGGTTAAGTTTTAAGTTCAATTTTGTATTTTCGTCGATACAAATTTTCTTTTTTATTTTAAAACGAAGCGAGATAATCAATTAAATAAAAAAATCGTAAAAATTTATAATTTTTCTTTCTTGCCATAAACATTTTACATTTTTACATCAGTCCTGTGAAACTTGAAAAAGTTTAGCAGTGCAAAGAGATTATTAATGAGATTACACTGATTAAAACAGAACCAAACAACGACATAATTTAGATCTTTGGATAATTTAGGTTCCGGTTTGCTATGCCGAAAATAACATTATACAAATACTTCTGAAAGGTTAAGGAACGTCAAACCACTGACTAGACGCACAAACAGCAAAACTGCAAACAACTACCTATTAAAACGAAATAAAATCGCCGATCATCGGATGAAAAATCTTGGCGCAAATAATAACAGGCGTTTAGCAAGGAAACAAGCGTCGATATCCGCGGGTCAGGTTCCACGAAAGGGTGCGGAAAAAATATCGGCGCGTTAAATCGAGCTCCGCGGGGCGACTCGAGGCGAGGAGCCGGCAGAGACACCGGTGCTCCATGTTTTATGGTGGCATCAATTACTTTAATATTCGAGCCCGTAATATCAGGCCGCGCGCGAGCAAGAGCGCGATCCGCTTTGGCCGGGGCTAGGTGTCAGCGATCGTAAAGCGGAATCGCGATCCTAAAGCAGTCGTTCCGTGCCTTTGTAAAGTAATCGGCACGGCCCCGCCACGCTAGTCGGATTATAATAATGTTTACCATGCGACTATGACTCTGCGCGCGTTTAATGGCCCCATAAAGAATCACCGGGTCGTGTTTGACCAGCCACCATATCTGCTCGTTATGTTGAGAAGCTGGCCGTCGTCGAACGGAGAATCGAGATCCTGCTTACGCGTTCGGTACCCGGAATTGTTTGTTGGAACTGACCTTCTTCGATTTTTATCCTTTTGCTTTGTTTTCGGAACAATTTTATCAAATATTGTCGAAAGTGTTGGATAGAAAATTTGAAAGTTTAATTTTTATTGAATTTGGAATAGGAATGTCGTGGATATCTCTACTGTGTTGAGAACAATGTAGTCTCATCGAAGGAAACTCTGATTTGGAAGATATATATATATTTTTTTAATTTGATTTTAGTTGAATTTGGTATAGGGACATCATAGACGTCTCCACTTTGCTAACAATGAAATAGGCTCATTGCGGAAAACTCTGATTTGGAAGATTTGTTATTTTTTTTTCTTCTTTTAATTTGATTTTTGCTGAACTTGGAATAGGAACATCATAGACGTCTCCACATTGGTAACAATGAAATAGGCTCATTATGGAAAACCCTGATTTAAAAGATTTGTTTTTTTTTTTGTTTTAATTTGATTTTTGTTTAATTTGGTATAGGAACATCATAGACGTCTCCACTTTGCTAACAATGAAATAGGCTCATTGCGGAAAACTCTGATTTGGAAGATTTGTTTATAAACTTGAAATTTATTGAACTTGGAACAACAATATCATTGATGTTTTTACTGTTTTAACAATAAAGCAGTCTCATAAAAATTCTAATTTGATAGTTCAGATTTAGACATCCTATTGGAATAACTCTAATTTCTCTTTATAGTACTTGCAATAGCGACTTTCAAGGCAAGCAAATGGAACGAAAGCAGAACCCTGTCCACTTCGTGCGGAATCGCGATCAGAATAGTACTCGGTCGAAATTATTGAAATCGAAATCATTCACGCGACTCGGCTCTCGATGTCACGGGGGTCAGCCCGTACGAGAAGCGTATCTCCTCTAAATAGCATCAATTATTTTAATGGCCGTGATCATAACGTCGACGATTGCTAGCGGGTCGGTAGGTGTCAGCGATCGTAAAGCGTGGTAGTGGCTAAGCCGGTAAGCGGTCGTTTCGTGTCTTTGTAACATAATCGGCGTTTGTGCACAACGTTAGCCGCATTACAATAACGTTCAGCGTGCGCTTACACCACCGTCGCTATCTAAGTGACCTCGTAAAGAATCAATGTAACATGCATTGTCCACGGACCTAGGCGTGTAGCCCTCTTTTCAAGTCGAACGCCATTTTGAGGAAGAAGATAAAACGCTCCACTAACCTCTTCGAGAACAAAAGCGAAATTACAGAAAAACTATTTTATCTCTTTTCTATTATATTTGTGGTAGTCTTAATCGTCCAGCAATAGACTTTTTAATTTTTTAGAGGCTAATATAAAATTTGAATTTGGTCTGTCCAGTGCACCGTAATTGATTCCAGATTTTTATCCATTGCTGGAAAATTTGAAAGCGCAAATATGTGCAGAATGCACGTAATAGATAAACCCAATATAAAGCAATTGACTATCTAGCTTCTGTTTTTTCAATTATATTCATAATTATGTAGGGTATGTCCGGGAAGTTCGACCAGAAACAAAAACTAAAAGAAATAATTTGGAAAGCTCCGCAAACGAAGATTGGATTAAATGTGTAAGGTATGAACGTTCTTTCACGATGGATGCTCTAAGCATGAGAACATTTGTGATTTATGCGAAAAATTGAAGAAAAAGCAACGTATCCACTAATTTTCTCTTGTATTATATTTTGTATAAGCTACATTTTTTTGGTATTTGTAATTGATGAACGCTCTAACCCCACCGTGCGTATAAGAGCGTCCATTTGCAATTTTGGTATTTCTTGATCAAAAAAAGAAATAAATATTTTAATATGTCGCGAAGCTGCATTAATTTACCCAAAAGAACAAAAATGTAAAAAATCAACGGTGCAATGGTTTCTTTCCAAAAAGTGGTCCAACTATCCCGGACTTACCTCATATTTGTACAAAAATCGACAATCTAATAACAACGTAGGTAATGCAACTGTGGTACCTTCGAAAGGTGGATCCAATAGAGTTTGTTCCGAATCATAAAACTGTAAAACCTTTTTTTTTTCTAATTTCGAAGATACTCGTAATTAGAGCCTTGGAAGTTTTATAGCTGTTAGACTCTTGCAATTAATGTTAACTGAGCTGTGCCCTTTCGAAAAAGAGGCCGTTTCGCCAGTATTCGAGCTAACATTGTGGAAACCTTTGCCGAAAGGACACGTTTCTTCGTGCTTGTGCTACATTATTAACTGTAAATGGAATTAAACCGGCAGAGAGAAAGGAAGTCGATGTATAAGACCCGAGAATGTTTTTCAACCATGAAACACCTCGAACGGCATTTTTATTTGCAATTTATGACAGTGATCAATAAGATGTATGTTTTTGCTATACAGTACTGTGTTGATTCCGCTTAATCTGGTACGTCTAAAGCGGGTACATACGTGCCGAATGCAGGTGTTTTCTAGTTACTTTTTAACTGTTTCAATTAATTACTCGTACCACTTTCCGTAAATAGAAAATCGTAGTTTGCAAGAAAAGTTAGTACGTGAAAAGGACAATACTCGTTCGTGAGATTGGATATTGTTCGGTACTATGTTTACCGTATAATAGATTAGTAATAAATGCCGAATATTTCTCATTTCTCTTCGCACAAGAAAATGCAATACAAATCTAATTTCCCTCTTTAATAACTTTCGAAAGTCAATCCTTTGTGCTCTGAAAAACGCTATAGCGACATCGTGAAAAAATACACGGTGCAAGGAAAGGAATCCTTTATCCACGATACAATCCATGATACAATCACGCAAAGAGTATAGCCGAATAAGCATGTTAAAAATGCCCCCAAACCAAATTGAATTTGGCATATATCAATCGATACGTCTCTCGGAGAAAATCTTTTCCGCCAAACATAAACCCGTTATCTCGACTATTAGAGTAGCTAGGGGGTGAAACGTGATTTATGATTTTTGCTCCATTTCTTTTGTTCTATAGACTAGAAAATTCTAAAAAAATTCACTGATACGAATCCAATGGAATACAATATCCATGATTTTTTTCAGAATTTTCTAGCGTATGAAACAAAAGAAATGGAGCATAAACCGTAAACCACGTTTCACCCCCTACCTATTCTAATAATCGAGATAACGAGTCGATACTTGGGGCAAAAGATTTTGTTTGAGAGACTTATCGATTAGTATACGCCAACTTCAATTTGGTTCGAGGGCACATTTACCATGCTCTTGCCATAATTTCTGCGAGAAATTACAAATCTGCCATTTTGATAAGTCTGATAATTCCGATGTTAAAACAAACAAAACCTGAACTGTCGAAAACAAAAAAAATTGAACTCGAAGCTTTACTTAAGACGAAAATTATGCGGCATCGGTGGAGTTGTAACGTGTATTACGTATAAACCAGGTAGCGGCGTCAGTGCGGTGCAAAGGGTTAAAATGCAACCTGTCACCCATAGACAAGCACTTGTCCCTCAAGAGGAGCATTTAAACGCGGTTAGTAAAATCGGCACGCAGCATCGAGACACGCGTTCGCGTGATCCCGTGTAACGTCGTGGTGTTCGTCAATGCCGGGCACGATAGACAGGCACGGAGAATTCTCCGCGTTGTGTGAAAATATCCGTGCGTGCCGGTCGATCGGCGAGGAATGCGGGGGTCCTCACGGAAATTCCGCGAGGTCTCGCTCGACGCCGATCCGTCCGGCCACCGGGGAGACGTTTCACATGGCGAAGAGTAGCGAAAAAAAAAAGAAAAAAAAAAAAAGGAACGTAATTGAGAAGGATATATGGGAAAATTCCGGTGATCTCGCGCACGGGTGTATCGACGTGTCTTTAACCCGAGCTCGGAACAAAAACTTAATTACTATTTGCCACAGATAAATTAATGATAATTGCCGCGAATAATGGCTCGGCAGAAGGATATTCCGAGGATTTTGAAATTTAATTCGACGATATTGAGATGCAATTATGCGGCGAGCGTTTCCTTCCGCAGGGATTAGCAGCTTCAAGGCGGCCGAACCGCGGATGAATCTAAGAAAACAATCCATTTGATCGTCTCGAGACAGTTTTTGACTCAACGACGTGTCACATTTGCATGAAACCCTATTATCCTTCCCTTTTTTAAAAATATTTTTTTCTTCTTTTCCTTGCAATTACGCGCAGTCAACCGTGATAATCCACAGTCGTGGATCTCATCGTTGCGTCTCGCGCATTACCATTACAAATTTTGCTCGTAAACGCAACAAAGTAAATCTGGGCTTCCTTCGGAACCATCGAACCGACCAGAATGCGAAAGCGAACGAAGGCGTTCACAGACGGCTCGATCTATCTTTAGATCCGTCGTCAGGTGGAAGAATCTGACTTGGAATCATTTTTTTTTTTTTTTTTAGTGATTTTCCGGAGATACGATTCACTTAAACGAAACAATTTGTACATTAGAAAGAAAATACGAAGATTAAGAAGTATATTTAAAAGCTGGGTTAATAGATAACCATAAAATGGAAAAAAAAATCATTTTACTGAAACATATATTTAGAATTTTTGCAATCAATATTAAGACATTGGCGTCCGCTGTGAAATACACCCGATTTTGCACAGCTATTTTTATCAGGCGTAGAGAAATGGTTTCTCGCCGCCATTTCGATATTTGTATACCGATACAAACCGACGCTATTTCTAAAGAAACCATAAAAACAGCGTAACAACGATCTTTGTGTTTAATTTCTTTGTTAATAATTATACTGTGACTACTAATTATACTATCTGCGTATACCGTCAATCTAACAGCGATGCGAAACACGTGCGGTCGTGAAACAGTTGCAAACAAAAAAAAAGTGAAAAATACAGTACAAAGTCTTCGTCGCTAGATTTTTCTACGCAATATCAATTTTTACACTAATTGCATCCATCTTTAAATTTGCAAGAACAGAATCGTCTAATTCAAAAGGTTCCTCCAACTAAATTTCAAGCGACAAATCCCTTCCCTCTGAAGCCTCGAAAACACCAGAAGACGCTCGGTCGGCAATCTCGGTTGTTTCGAAGAGCCAGACCGGAAGAGCCAGTAGACAACTGGTCCCCGCATACTGTAGCGAACGAAAAGGGCGGTCGAATAGTACGTGGCGACAGGGAGAAACAGAGAATCGTCACGCCACGTGAAAAGGAAGGCATAACGAAGAATAAATAATTAGCGTGCGGCTTTGGGGTTGCGGTTTCGCAGCGCACGCGTCCTATCGTGCGCCTGTCCGCGGCTGACGTCCCCGTTATTTAATAACAACGCAGGGGCTGTTGTCTGCCCTTTTTTTTTTTTCGCCGGCCACACGTCGAATTGCGGCTCGAGCCGCGTTGCGGATGATTTTCCTTCGAGCGAGAGACAGTCTTTCTCAAGAATCGTTCCGTTTTTTCATTAACTCCACTTACAGCGCCGGTTATTTGCAGAAAGGGTGGCGATGGTCTTTGAGGGAAGTAGTAATACCGACCTCCTGTATCGTTTTACGAAATAAATTCTTGCCAAGACCGGAGGAGTTACTTTCGTCCTCGTGGATGCAATTTTAGATAGGATTAATAAGGAGGTTGGGTTTTATTGCGGTATGCAGTTGGTCGATAGCGTTATCTCGTCGCGGACGTTTACGACAGATGTGCTTGTTCCTCGACAAAAGTCGGCGTAATTAGGAGAACGGTACACTTTGGTACTTTCACTGAACGTGGAATATGTACACGTAACCAGAGCCCCCTTCACCTATCAAGATATCCTGCCTGTTGGTCGGGTTTCGATTATCCCGAGCGAATCTTCCGGTTACAAGTGTATATGTATTATATTATACCGTTCGTTTGATCAAATTGCTTAGGTCGGATCGTTTAATCTTTCGTGGATCCAATCCTTTTGCTTTTTATAGGTTCTTCAAATTTAATTGAGTTGTAAGTTGTAATTATTTTGTTTTACTACCGAAAGGAAGTTTTAGTGGTTGTTTGTTGTACGATTTTATTTGTATAGACAGGTGAAGTTGGAAAATCTATTCTTCTCGAAGATACGTAAATATGAATCTAAGTATGATAAAAAAAACTCGAGTCTATGTTTAAATTTTTTTAACACGATCAACGAATTGTGAAACAATTGTGAAAAAAATGATTTTCGATAAAACGAAGAACTGTGATTAAAAGACGAAAACAATTTTTTCAGTGCTTTCAAATTCACTGATATTTTCTTGTACAAAAATATGTATACCATAGTACATCGTAAAATACGCAAATACACGTACAACGCGTTTTAAAAATATTACCCTAAGTTACCAAATGAAACAAAAATTGAATTTATTCCACCATCGAAGAAGAAACAAAATATTGACGCGTAAGAAAAAAAAAAAAAAAGTGTATCGAAGAGTAGCAAACACAAAGATTACCTCGCCAAGAAAATTGACATAATAGAGATAGAAAGTGACAACGATAAACGAGGCGCGACGAGCATCAATGGAGGATGGAATCGCTGCGATTACGCGGACGCGATCAGTCGTGTCGGTCGCGTGCTTTTTTCCTGGACCGGAAACGCGGTATGGAACGATCGCGTTTGCCAGCAGTGAAAGAGGAAAATGAAAAAGCGGGTTCGCAAAGCGGGACAGAAAATAAACGCTGCCCATTAATTATTCATGCGCTACAAAGTGACACGTAAAGCCACGCGATTGCGAGCCGTATCGAAGGGAGATCCCATGCGAACGGGTGCAAACTGGCCGCTCCACACCGTATCATCGGTATACCTGGTTTCGCGGTAATAACGCCGTGCACGCTTTTTGTCACGAGCCGGTTGTCGTTAATTCGCCGATCCGCAATGGAAACGCCGTAAATACCTGCGCATCGAAGGGGATGATTTCGTAATGTTTTTATTATTCAGATGAAATTGTACGTGGAATGGGTAATTAGGTGAATTTGTGTTTTAATTCTACGGAGGCTATCTCTGATTAGTATTTTTAATAATTCGAATTTTTTTTTTTTAATGTGTTTATTTTAATTTGAGATACGTTGCACGTGGAATGGATAATTAGTGGAATTTGTGTTTTAATTCTACCGAGACTATTTTTGATTAACTTGAGTGCGGTAACTATGCGTATGAAAATGTACGCTCGAAATAGGATTTAACTGCAGAAACGTATTAAGTAAATCTCTGTCAATATATATCTATTTATTTCAAATAAAAGTGCATTTTAATATACCCATAAAAACGGTCCAATCAATGTTAATTAAATAATTGTGCTTATTGTAGCAATAAAACGTTACATATGTGGATATGTGTATACAAATTATTAAGTAAGTCACTTTTTTGTCTCTAAAATAAGCCTAAGTCACTGTCGATCGACAGTATTAATTAATCGAGGCGTAAGTAATCGAATTCATAACAAAATCTTTTAAAAGACCATAGTTTACAACGTCTTTCAATAAAGTTGCAACCAATCGAATTAAATTATTTACAAGTTCATCCAACAATTAGTTACAGTAAAAACACCAACACTTCTGACCCAGTAAATACAAAGTAGAGCAAAAACCATAAATAAAGTCTACCTCTACCCTGTTCTTACCGCAAGTTATACTTCAAACAGTGTTCCACCAAGCGTGATTTACATTAAGAAAAAAAAAAAAAAAAAAAAGGAAAAGAACGAAAAGTCTCGAGGTGTGTCGTTTTTCGCGGACTCGTCCGCAGCCGCCATCCGTGCACGTTCGCGAGGCTCGCAGCGCGCACTTAAATCGCTTTACGATCCAGAAAAGCCGAGCGGTCCGCAATTCCGGATTCTTCCGACGATCGTCACGGCAGAAAAGTTTCAGCTTGCTCCCTGTGGAGTGGCAGCGAACAAACGTTGTCTAGCATGCTTGTTAACGATGAAAAGCGTGCAGCCTCTGCTAGATGCCGGCACAATGGAACCCGGAGCCGGAGAACCGCGGCGTCGTTTTTTATGTTAGAATCATGGTCCGGCTGTGAATCGACCGGTACAAAGCACGAAATTGCCGTGAACGTATCAACATACCGGGAACGTTGGGTGTTTCGTTGTAAAAGTTTGTTACTCTGTTGTGGAAAAATTGTTTGAAGTGGAGTAAGCAATTATAGAGCAAAATGAATAAATGGTTGGATAATCTTGTACAACTAACAGTGTGTGTTTTGAAAAATTAGGGTAAAATTTTAGTAGAATATTTTTTTTTTTTTAATTTTGAAACCTCTGCTATGTGAGTATTACTTAAAAAAAAAAATGGTTAAAGTACGAAGGGTGCATATTTCACTTTCAGCAGCCGAAATTNATGAATAAATGGTTGGATAATCTTGTACAACTAACAGTGTGTGTTTTGAAAAATTAGGGTAAAATTTTAGTAGAATATTTTTTTTTTTTTAATTTTGAAACCTCTGCTATGTGAGTATTACTTAAAAAAAAAAATGGTTAAAGTACGAAGGGTGCATATTTCACTTTCAGCAGCCGAAATTTAAATTTCAGGAGGTAAATCAGGAGTCGTTTCGCAAATATTAAATATTTCTCAAATATAGTACCTATAATTCAGGAAAAATGTACAGGTTACAAAGCGAACAATTCATTATCGATTCCAAAAATGGCACCATCGTTTATCTACTCATTTACGCATAGCGCTGTATAATCACAATGGTATCATCATATATCTACATTTTGTTCGGCGCATTTTTAATCAGTACCAGGCACATCGATAGCGTTCTTTCCAAGCAACAGTAACTAATAACGAGTTACACTGAAAAGAAAGATCGGTAACTTCGTTTAATTTTACTTTTCAAAATATTATCCGCCATTGTATCGTGGTCCCGACATCGTTACGTGTACATATTATACTCTATAAATCTCGTGTTATTAACTGTGTCGTACTCGACTACCCAGCTCTTTAAAACTCCCCCCAGATAACAAACGACAATATCAAACTCGTACAATATCCCTCGACCGAAGAATCAGTTCTTTCCTATCCATCTTCGGGAACAACCGTCTACCTAACCTCTATCATCATCTATCATACGCAACGCATTAGATGCTTGTCTAACTGTATCCAAACATCGTCGACCAGTTCTTGATTCTTCCTCGATGCATCAACCCATTCATTTAAACCCGTTACCTGTGTCCCAACGCATTCCAGTTCAATTATGAGACACCCAATATAAACATATGGCGACATCTTGGAACTGTGGGGTTGTAGAGAAGAAAAAGAGAGTTGTTCCTTTTTAGTCGTCCTATTGCTTCTCTACAAAGCGAATGCCTCTCGACTATTTAATATTTTTTATTATTATTTATTCCAAGGGTTGACGGTTTCCGAGCCTAGGAGCGGTAGCCCCTTTATCAAATCTGGTGTTATCAACACGAAGTGAAATTAAAATAATCTCGAGGTAGCACCTGGGGAAAAATTTTCAAAAAACCTAAAACTTCGGCGATTGTCTCTCGACGCGAGAGCGGTGAAGTCGTCGCTGCTCCAGTGACTTTAGTGAAGCGAAGATATCGAAAACGCAGCCGATTTGGCCATTCCACCGATTACGGAATATCATCTCGGATTGAGTTAACGTTAGAGCTTCTCGCTATCCACAAACCCACTTCTTCATCTTCCTTCTTTTTTTTTTTTTTTTTTCTTAAAGCAGCGTGACCAGAGAAAAACAGAAGAGCACCTTTTTTTCACTGACAATGAGACAATTAATGCTCAGACAAAAGTGCGTTGCACAGGCTTGTTTTCGCGTGGATACGAGACGAGACGAATCGCGCATCACGCAGCGCCATGTGTTGCGGCCAATTGGACGGGCCCCAGGTAGAAAAACGCGTTCCGTTCGGGGTCCTGGCGTATAAAACGCATCTGGCGAGCGGAATCGCTCCGGGCTTTGGCCCATCCGCGCGAACCTACGCCTCTCTTTCGTCCTTTCTCCCTTTCGACGGTGTCATTTGTAAATCGACGCGGTTTTGCGCTAAATAACGCGCCGACCGCTCGGCAGGTTATACTTACACGCATCCGTTTAGCATCTCGCTGTTGGAGTCGTCGATTTTTAACGCCTCTGGCGATTGGATATTGGATTCCTTTCTTTTTGTTAATGAAGATTAATGCGAGATAGAGATCGATTGGGAAAGAGTGATTAACACGTTGCCAATCCTTCAGGCGCGTAGAATTAATAATGTTTCGCTTTCACGTTTTGATTTATTTAATTCTGTTTTACAATACCACTAGGCGCGATGAATTTTATTTTCAAAATTAATATGATTGATCTTCGTTACGCTCGATTCGTTAATAATTTCTTTTTTATTTTAATTAATCTTCCTGAGAAATAATACCCCTTTAAGTTTGATATCTTCACTTAACAATGTGTTTGCATCAGAAAGATTGGACGCTCGTAAATTCTAGTATGTTTTCAAATTCTAATCAAACAACAATTATTCGCGCAGTTTAAAAAAAAAATGTCTCGTTTCAAATTTATAGATCTCAACTTACATCTGACCTAAAATAATTTTTTCGCCACAGTGAACGCAAACTTTGTTGCGAGACGCAAACGTAATTTCCTATTTATATCCACAATTACAATTCCGAAATAAAATGACCCCTCTTAAAAGTAATTGCAAAATTTGTCGCCGCTTGTTAAGTTCACTTTTCGAGACACGAAATAAATAAAACACGAGACATTCCACGATCCGATCGAAACGCGCGAGTATATACGGTGACGAATCAACGATTACTTCCTATTGGAAACCGGAGCTAACGAAGTCAGCCTCTTCTGCTGATTTATCGACGACCTAAGTGTATCGATCGTAATTGCGCGACGTTGTGAATATTCATCGGTGCGTTATTTACATGGCGGAGCAAACCGTTCGAGTTACGCAGAAGTTACGAGCCACGACCGAGAATAGATGGTTTAATTACGCATATCAAGCGGCGAGTTCAATTCAGCTACACGGCACAATGTTTTACAGTTAGTCGCATAATTAAACGTATATGATTATGGAAATCATCTCGAGGATAGGTCTACCAGAAGAAAAACCAACTATCGTGTCAACGGACGTCGAGATCCAGCTATTGAATCATTCGTAGTGATTTTACGTGAAAAAATGTAAAAAAGAAAGAGAAAAAAAAAGAAAAAAAAATAGTTTCTGAAAATTTATTTAGAACACGCGTATTTAATTATCTTTCCTTGACAAATTTCATCGTACACTCGATTTTATTCTATTCGACAACCGAGCGTACACAGTGATACAAAATATATATATTTTAGGTGGTTCCTACAATTAACTCAAAAATAATTGCAAAATTCACACAGCTCAAACTTTTAAAATATAAATAACGCGACTTTAACATTTTTAAATATATCATTTTTCGAAAATATTGCGACTCGCTCGACGTCGCGGAATCAACAAACTTTTACGGAAAAACTAGGTCTTCGTGGCCACGTCGATCGACCTTCTCGATTTCACGTTTCGATCGTTG
>SMSQ01004361.1:0-26999 GCA_019453375.1 Ctenoplectra terminalis | reverse complement strand
CCTTTTCCGGTTGCACTGCGATTTCCGACCCACCTCGTATACCAGCTACTTCCGTGATCCTCCTTATCGACGGCACAATAGTTGAGATTGAATGTAATACAGGTTCCGTGGCCGTAACGAAATTATTAAGTGGGCGTCCCGTGCCCCGTAACGGGATCGATAGGGAACAACGGTAATGCCCGGCGACTCGTGATCGATTCCAATTGACTGTATAACTCATCTCCGGCAGCCTTTAACCTTTTCGGTGTGCGCCAACTGACAAGTTGTTGCACCAGCTGTGCGCTTCGATGTCGGCGTAATTGTATGCAAGAATGTGTATAGGTTTGGAGAAGCGTGCTGTTTTCGTGTATACAAGTCTCGTTACTTTCGGATTCGGTGGAATTCGCTTTTCGAGTATCACGTAATCGACTCGATAAACTGTCGATAGCTTGTACGTGTAACGGATAAGAAATTTTATATGCGACTGTTAACACGATTTTTGTTCGAGCAGTGGTTAATTTCTTTTCTTTTCTAGATTACTTTCACTGATATTGAGACAGTGAGTTTTAGATTTTAGAGGGGGATGGGAAAATTACAAACACTTACGGGAGATCGAATGAAAACGAATGAAATTACACGATTATGAAATCAACTTTTATCGCGTTTCAAACTTCAGTTTGTAATGTTTGAGTTCGGTCAGATGTTTTTGGCAGATAATAATGATAAAATTAAAATTTGAATAAAAAACGAAACCTTTCCTGTTAACTCTTCGTGGTAATTACGAATTGCATCGTTTGAAGCCTTATAAACTATAGTCTTTGGCATAAAATATATTATAAAATATATTTACAGCGATTAAATTCAAACTTCACAACCAGGAAATTTCATCGAGTTACGAAACAAATAAAAATTATTCTAAACTCTATGAAACAGTGTGGTATCGTATAGGCATTTTTAAACGGGAGATGGAGGACGCGAGCGTGGAAATATAGTGTCGTTCGGATTTACCCCGCGTTCGCAATTATCAATTGATTTTTAGGATATAATATTATGCTATTTCTTTCGAATCATTTTTAATTTAATTTCACCTCTGTTTCTTAAAAAGTTAAATATCAAAGTTTGAAGGAAGAAGACCTGGTAGATAGTAGAATTTAAGTATATTTTAGTATTAACATTCAACTAACATTAACCATGAGCGATTTTCGCTCGAAAAAATGTTCCAAGCCATTAATTAATAGGACAAAAATGAGATAACCCGTTATCCAAAATATTCTTTTGGAATTCGCCGAAACCCGTACACCTGCGATGCGATAGGTACATTGTAAGCGATAATTGCATCTCGCTTAATGATGTCATGAACACGATATTACATGTCTCTGAAGCAAAAACATCGAACAAAGGGTAAATATTAATGGCGTTATACGTAGGATGTAGCCAGCGTATTTGTTACCGAACAAATTAGTTACGTTTGCTAATTAGTTGCGAATTTTGAGTAAACCTCGCGAAAAGTAGGTACACACGAGTCAGCACGCGTGTACAGTATTGCATGCACAACGTCGAATTTAGGTGAAGGATCTATTTTTGTTCCATTTTTCTCTCTTATTCTATTAAAATGCAAGAATAATAGAAACAAAAAATGAAAACGGGGTTAAACCATCAACTCGTTACTGAGTCCTCATAAATTGCAATATATTAACGTTCGTACGATAAAATAATCGATCCGAAAAAACGTCTGGTTTTTTCTTCCCCTAACGATTTATTCTTTCCAAGACGTTCCGTCTTTTAATTTAAATTTCTACGTGTTATTCAACACGGTGTTATCGACATCGAGATAAGACACGGTTTCCTCGTACCGTAGCTGTAATTCCTGCGATACATTCAATTTCTCTTTAAATCCTCCTAATAATTAACTGCAACTCCAGCACGCTCTTCCGCGTTCGGATACTTCAAAAGTCAACAAACAAACGTACGAACCAGTTTCAGAATATTCAGCGATAGTCGCATCGGTAATAGAAATCAAATCAAATTACTCGGAGATACGTTTATCTACCGTATAACGTAGTTAAAGATAAATTCAATCCGTAACGTGACAAATACGAAGTGCTACGCGTAATGGTCGCAACTGCATTCCATTTGGAAGCGCTCATAAGTTCGGCCATTTTACGTTCGATTCTTTCATTAATATTTGATATTGGACACTAAGCTTCTCTATGAAATACTAATGAGTATACTTAACCGTTCGAGTGGCATTTTTCATATAAAAATTCCAGTCGAAAAGTGCCAAGCGACGCGATTGCGCTTCTCGCAGTTCAGAAACAAATAAAAATATATCAAATCGAAATTGATCGTGTACGTGGCTTTCCTTCATTTCTGTATTAAAAAATAGTCGTCATGAAGATTGCAGGAACAGAAACTTCAGTTTTGTAAAATTTTTTCAAACAATAATACCAGTGACGTATAGATCGATGCGGTGGCGCTTTTAGACTTCAATGTGAGCAGCGCGATCGCGCTTCTTGGCACTCAAACGGTTAAATACTCTGCTTAGCATAGCACAATAACAAAAATAACATTGAAACGCCACTTTCTTTAACCCTCTATGGGACCGTGTGACTTAAAAGTTACAAACTAATGAATCTGTTTTTTAAAAAATTAATTTTGTTTAGTTATCACTGCACTATTAAATTTGATTACCGTATTACTGTAGTGACACCAGGATCCATCTACGGTAATTATTAGTTAAAACATGTTCAAATCAAAGTGAAAAACTGTAATCAATTGTAATTTTTTCTCCAGTAAGCAGACAAAATTAGGGCTATAGAGGGTTAATTGAAAAATATTTCATATTTTCAGAGTGTATCATTTTGTTTCTTATTTCTCTTTTTTTATTTAACCCTCTATGGAATCGTGTGACTTAAAAGTTACAAACTGATGTATCTATATTTTAAAAAATTAATTTTATTTAGTTATAACTGCGCTATTAAATTTGATTACTGTATTACCGTAGTGACACCAGGATCCATCTACGGTAATTATTAGTTAAAACATGTTCAAATCAAAGTGAAAAACTGTAATCAATCGTAATTTTTTCTCCAGTAAGCAGACAAGATTAGGGCTATAGAGGGTTAATTGAAAAATATTTCATATTTTCAGAGTGTATCATTTTGTTTCTTATTTCTCTTTTTTTATTTAACCCTCTATGGAATCGTGTGACTTAAAAGTTACAAACTGATGTATCTATATTTTAAAAAATTAATTTTATTTAGTTATAACTGCGCTATTAAATTTGATTACTGTATTACCGTAGCGACACCAGGATCCATCTACGGTAATTATTAGTTAAAACATGTTCAAATCAAAGTGAAAAACTGTAATCAATCGTAATTTTTTCTCCAGTAAGCAGACAAGATTAGGGCTATAGAGGGTTAATTGAAAAATATTTCATATTTTCAGAGTGTATCATTTTGTTTCTTATTTCTCTTTTTTTATTTAACCCTCTATGGAATCGTGTGACTTAAAAGTTACAAACTGATGTATCTATATTTTAAAAAATTAATTTTATTTAGTTATAACTGCGCTATTAAATTTGATTACTGTATTACCGTAGCGACACCACGACCCATCTACGGTAATTATTAGTTAAAACATGTTCAAATCAAAGCGAAAAACTGTAATCAATCATAATTTTTTCTCCAGTAAGCGGACAAAATTCGGGCTATAGAGGGTTAATTTACCAAACAGATCAACAAGTACACCCAATGGTCCCACAAAATTGAAACGAAGAACCAAAAAAAAAAAAAAGAATCTGTGTCTCGGAACAAAAGTCCCACGATCCCTTGGCGCGCAGAAACCGATCCCGTCCGATCGAGATCGATTCGGGGTAGTCCGGGCGCAGGTGCACGATTTCCCAGCGCGAAATTTATAGACCGATCCGCGGTTATCCGCGAGCGAGCTAGCCCGAGGAAAGCCGAGGAGATCGGCTTCGATTCAATGCCCTTATTCGCCGCGGGTATACGTTACGCCGCGTTATCTCGATACAGGTGCGTGCGTCCCGGCGCGGAAGATGAACGGTCGTTAGAGAGAGGAAACGGTATGCAGATGAGAGAACCTTCGCTGCATCCACCTTAGACACTTTCGGCGTGGAAGCGGTCTACAGGCTGGATCTAAGTCGCGCCTCGACCCGATTTGGCACGGTTCCGCGATCACCGGATGCCTAAACGGACGACTACACCCGGTTGATTCTTGGCTTCTCGATCGACCGACTGTAATTTCTCTTCGTGACGGAAAAGCCGCTTGTTTGGTCGTGTAATAAATACGGGGACCAATTAAAGTTGGTAAAAGTGGAGTCGTACATAGTATTCTTGGTTAGAGTTAGGCTTCCTTTGTTTGGCCTCGTTGATCTAACTGGTTGCGATCCTATAAGTTTTATTTTGCAATTGGTCGATCGATGGTTGAAAATATTTTACAGATTTCTTTAACTTTCACTATCTTATCTCAATGCCTCCCAAAAATTTTACTTTTGCTCAGTGGAAATTATGTAGGGTGTACTAGGATGGTTCGACCACCGAGAAAGGCCGATCGGTATTGATATCTCGCATTAAAACAAATAAATTGGCTTATTGTTATTCTCGTACCGACAATTGTCGCAAAACCGCATGTGTTATAAATTACATTTAATGTTTCGTGTAAATTAAAAAGTAAAGCTAAAAAAAGCTATTTTGGAACCTCCGCAAGCAAGGTTTGAGTTTAATGTGTAAGCTGCTAAAATGTAAAAAACCAACAAGACAATGGCTTCTTTTCAAGAAAAGTGGTCGAACAATCCTGGACTTACCCCACAATAGCGTGTAAAGTTTCGTGTTCACTGTGTTTACGTAATTTGGTGCAGGAAGTGCAGCAAACTCGGATCGCCAATTCATTTTATTATACAACTTTCATAATATTAAAATTAAAATTCATTTGTCAGTAGGTATGTACCTCTGTCAGAATCCACGCGAAAACTTTAATAAACAGCATTTGTGAATTTAGTAAAAAAATAAGTTGATGTTATATAAGGAACGGAATCTGACCAGATGCGTTTCTTCCAGTATCATCGATTAAATCAGGCGAATGCAACCATTTCTTATTTCTTCCTACAAACTTATGGTCCGCACTATCCATCCTATTTCCCCGTTCAACGGTTAAAATTTGGCCAACCTGACCCAATGACAAGTTCGGTCGCGACCCACTTCCCACTCACGTTCCCTCCTTGAATTACGCGCGTTTCGTAGGTCGCAATTAGGCGGTAAAAAAAGAGCGCGTCGGGCTAATTTATGCGGGGCGAGCGCGCGGGCAATTTGAATTAATCGAAGCGCGCGGTAGCCAGGCCACTGTTGGCGTAATTTGTAAAGTAACCACGCGGATCGTACGCATTATATAACCATAGAATACGTAATGCGCTCGCTGGCGGATCGCGGCCAGACCAGAAGTCGCCGACGAAACGCGTCCGCCACACGCGCATCTATTTTAATCCACCGATATTATAATAATCGTTGAACAAACCGTTCCACGTCGGCCGTTTCCCACTCGTGATCGGAACAGCCAGTGTTGAATGAGCTTCGCCATTCCCGGTCCTCTCCGCGTCGCGGCGCAGTATCCTCCCCCGAGGGGCCAAACCGACACGCCGCGTGTAATCACTGTAATTTCGGTCACGGCCCGGCGTAATTTTTGGCCGAGCGATCGCCAACTTTCATTCGATTTCATTAATACCGGAGGAACCCCGGGCAGTCTTCGCAGGTCGTGCGACGATAACGCGACGTGACCGGCAACGATTCTACCCTGGACCCGAGTTACACGCCATTTTTCCCTCGCCTCTTTCTTAGAGAAGTCTGCGCGTCCAGATTTTAAGTTCTAACCACTGTGATCCGATGAGGCGGTTTGATTCCAAGGAATCGATTTTAAAATTCCTTCTTTGAACAATTAGGGTAAGTCCGGGATAGTTCGACCACTTTTTTTTTTAAAGAAACCATCGCGTTGTTGATTCTTTTGCATTTTTGTTGTTTTGAGGTAATTAACGCGGCATACAAGTAATTTAGAATATATATAAATCATACTTTGCGACGTATTAAAATATTTATTCCTTTTTTTAATCAAGAAATATCAACGTTGCAAATGGACGGTCTCACCTGCATGGTAGGGTTAGAAGGTTAGAGCGTTCACCCATTACAGATACCAAAAAATGTAGCTCATGCAAAATATAATGCAAGAGAAGATTAGTTGAAATGTTGCATTTTCTCCAAATTTTCATATAAATCAGAAATGTTCCCATGCTTAGAGCATCCATCGTGAAACAACGTCCACACGTTAAACATTTAACCAAATCCTTGCTTACGGATGTATCAAAATAGTTCTTTTTTGTTTTACTTTATAGTTTTGCGTAAAACTTTAAATGTAGTTTATAATATACATATGGTATCGTAACAATTGTCGACACGAGAACAACAATAAACTGATTTATTTGTTCTATTTTGAGATATTAATAATGCTCGGTCTCTCGTGTTGGTCGAACTATCCTGGACTTACCCTAAATCTCCTATCACGAAAAGTGTATAGTAAGCTTTTAGAGTTTAAGTAATTAATTACTAAAAACGTACGTGCACGTTCAAATGTGTTTAACGACTACAATATTTTTTACAGAAAATGACTTTTAAAGAAAATTCAGAAACTTATAATATCTATTGGATCGTTTTTACAAGAAATCATAAATCAGTTGTATTACAGAGGTTAGGTAACCGTTGTATCAAAGAGATCCACAGTTGGGTATACGCCAGCATTCCACATGCCCGATTCTACGACCGCGTAAAATATCGACAAAATATCCGCGGATTCGATTAAACGCGGCTCTCTTATATAACGTGTACTCTTTTGTTTACAATACGTCAGAGCGGTGAACAAAAGAAAGCGGCGTTCAATACATTATTAACACCGGTACAATTAAAAATGATCTGCAAGTAAAGTCGCGGCGCTTCCGCGTTTTCTGAACAAAGGGTATTCTTCGGCTTTGCGTCGATATTAACGAGTTACACTTCGAAATGCAGCACAGCGACAAGAAAGTGATCGCGTTTGAAGGAAACTAGGATTGAGAAAGCTATTTTATTCGAATAACGCAATAATGCGTGTCATTGAAGTATTTGTCGTTATGTTTTAAAAATAAATACACCGACGTTGACAGTGTTGACTGATAAACGATACTCACACCCTTACAAAATAAGATTAAATAAAAGTATAGTAGAATCCTGAATAACGCGAATATAAATAACATGTTTGGGACGACTATTGTCGCGTCCAATTTTGTTTTCCACGTTTTCTCCATTAAGATAATACACCAGTCCGAGCACGACTAAAGCAAATGGAGAATTAACGAGAACCGCTGCGAGAATCGCGTTATGTAAAAAAAAAATCGTCCCAATATCTTTAGCGCGTTACAAAAATTCCCGTTACACGGAAGGTTATCGTTGTCAACTCTCATGCAAGGTTACAAAACAGCTGTCAACCAAACCCATCGCGACCAATCAATGGCGGCTCATCCACCATGGCCGTGGTATAAATTGAAAGTTTCTAATTTACCAACATCGATATTAAATTCATTCGTATTTACTTAAAAACCTTTATATTCTCTGTTCGCAAACGGCAATGCCGTCCGCTTTCTAAACACCTACCTTCGGTTTCGTTAATGATTTAATTTTACCAATTTATATAATTTTTTTTTAGTTTTATCGTTTACGAGCCGCCACCGGAGCCAATCGAAAGTAATTAGAAAAAGACTCACAGACATCGATGGCGGCATTCCTCGCAGCGCAGCGCCGCTCCATTTCCGTTTCCTGTTCTGATACTGCGCGGCCCTGTAGCTACTATTGTTGTGATGACCAGCGTACGCCGCTGCACGCTGCTGCATCGACGGTCGAAACGTAGCGTAAGGCATCCCATGGTATCCCTTGCCATGATAATCGCCAATCTCGAACCTATGATGATCGTGATGCAGAAAAACACTGTCACTGGCGACACCGGACACCGGCACTCTGTATCTTTCCTGTTCACGATCGTGCTCGTCGATCTTCCCGATCGAACGATCCGGCGAGGGCCTTGCGCCGGGAAACGACGGAGGCAACATGGCTGACGGCCCGTAGAAATGCGGGAAACCGTAAGAATTTGAAAATCCACTGGTCACCGGTCGCGAATAACTTTGGTGTTGAGGCTGACACTGGCCGACGAGCTCGGAATTTGCATCGAGCTTCGTCAAAGGAACGATCGGTCTTCTCTCGTAATGATAGTCGTGCTGAACGTTATGGTACTCTTCCTGTGGCTCTCGTTTAACCTCGAACACCTCCGCCGATTCCGGCGCCTCGACTTTGACTCGAACCCGACCGTCGGCGTCACTCGAGTTTTTCGACGAGCTCCTCGGGACCGAGTCCCCGTCGCCCACGCTACCCTGCTGCATCCTGGGGACGTTCACGGCGACGCGGCGGCCCGCGTCAAACCGTGAATTCGACCGCGTCGAATCTTGGCCGAGCCACGGGCGATGCGACCACGTTTGCGTTATGGCGATCGGCGGAACGAACGAGCATTATTCGAGAACGGCGAAACAGTCCTGTCGGAAGCCACGGTCGACTACCAACGGTTAACGAAAAAATTTCATGGCTGCGCGTTCGGATCGAATATCAGGCTCGATGTCGTCATAGCCCTCGGTGAGTGTTGGTGTCACACGCGCGGACGAAAGAAACTGTCGATGCGACGAATAGATGGCGAACCACCATCGAAATTCCTGCTCTTTGTCACGATATGTTAGAAAAAGAGAGCAGCATGTCGATTGAAATGTCGGTAGGTGCCCTAGCGTCACATTTCTGTAGCTTTCTTTACCGTTTCATCTTCTTAACAATCGTTAAAAATAATCTTAACCTCTCACCGATGAAACTCGTGAAACGTTGCAGGCATGGAAAAATGAGATATTCTTACAGAAGCATCGTCATAGGCATCGTCATAGAAATCGTGATAGGCATCGTCATAGGCATCGTGCGGTTGCATATCCGATGTAAAAAAAAATTAGCCGCACATCTCGCAACGAAATACAGATGCGAAGACTCGACGAACGGACAGAAGCGTTCAACGGCACGCTGTCGGTTGGTAGAAGCAGCGCTCGTATAGCCGGCTCGGTGCTTTTCGGTCGAGTGGAGGGGGTGAAGGAGGGGAGGACAAGGGCGGCGTGACAGTTTCCGTGTCACGTGTCCCCGACCTTAGGCCCCGCCTACGACTCCGATTTTCTTTCTGTCGGATCGTTACCTGGCCCTATCGGGGACCCTTTCCTTCTCGTCATTCGTCGTGTGTCGCTCGTACGAGCCGCATGACTCCTACCGAGCGTCGATGCCAGGAAAGAAGGAGGGTTGTCACTTCCAGCTGGCCGTCTACGCGAGCGAACGAACGAAGAGTGTCACCGGCGCGGACACGCTTCCAAGCTTCTCTTCTTTCTCCGTTTCTCCCTCTCCGAGAGTCGACCAGAGGCGAGAGTCGACGAGAGGCGACGAGACGTCGTCGAGCGTGAAGCACCGTGCACGTAAGCGCGAGTTACGGACGAGTGTACGGACGAGTCGCGTTTTCACCGTGTTCCGCGAACTTTTTACGGTACACTGCTTCGAGAATCCAGCGGCAACCGACGTGCTCGCTCTCGTTCGGTCACGGACAACGAGAGGGGGTCGAATCGTCCGGGGATCGAACCCTGGCTCTCTCGACGCGACACGCGGCTTCAACCTGTCGCGACGACGCTATTCCCGCGGACGATCGAGGCCACAAATATACGGGGAGAAAAACACCATTATCGGTCTCGAACGCAACGAGCATACGTAAGGATGCCGGATTGCCTCGGTCGAGCTGATCGCGTACGAGTTTCGTTCCACGCAGCGTGAAACTCTTGGCGGAGGTGCGCGGCCACCACCAGCCACCGGGAACGCACGAGCCTGCCCGAACACGCCCGAGCTCCGATATATCTCCTCTACCTACGGAGTCGGCCGGCTGCCTCCCGCCTTCCGCGGACCTACACGGCCAGACCCACTTTGTGGGCTCACCTTTTGTTGGATCTACCGGTGCACTTCTATTCACGGCTTACTACTTCTTCCACCGATGTGTCTACGCGTTCTCCCGCCGTGTTTTCGCCCGTTTACCGTCCACCGACAGCCCGTGCCTCTCTAAACGAACGCTATTCCAACGTATCTAACCTAACCTTAGTCTGACTTTTTTTTTCCCTACTTTTTGTTACCAGTAGTCTAGTTCCTTTGGGGCGTACGTAAGTGACCGAGCGTTTCGAGTGGTTTTTATGTTTCTCTTCTTCGCGCTTATCGATTGTATTTCTTATTGAGTCGAATAAAGATCGTTGGAATTCGTATCTCGTTGAAAGCATCACACGTGAGCGGATAAAGTTACGCACGTAGCATCCCTTGTCGTTTGGTTGCTCTATGAAAGCGTTTATTATTGTTGTTCAACTACCGTTTTCTACCGTATCATAAATTAGTAATTATTTATTTTCGTAACGGAGGATTCGTTATCGATGCTTCTTTCGTACGTCTAAAAAATATTTATTAAATAAATATGTATTAAAAGTATGTAATCGTGACATCTTTGGTTCCAAGACCTGAACTATTTACGTTGCGTTATCCTCTCTTTCTTCTTTACGAACCACCGAGATATTAAGACGCATGTACGTGCTGTGTAAATATTCCAGATTAAAGTATATAGATATTCTGGAACCAGTGTTTCAAACAAGTCGAATAAAGCTGGAAAATACAAATTTGATCGTTTATTTACCTATCCCTTTCTTCGACTTTTTTCTTTCTTTTTTAACGGTTTCCAGTTGTACGAGGCAACTTGTTTATTTATTGATACGTAGAATGGAGTAGACTACGAACACTTGATGAAACTTTGCAGGTCGTAAAGAATGGAAAGATGTACATCCGTGTTCAATATTAGGTGTAGACGCTCAGTATTTTACGAGATATTTAACAATAAAGATTAGATTAATACGCTAGCGCCGGTGAAAGCCATTAAAATAGGTCGACCAAGTTTTTGCATGAATTAAACAAATTAGACGGGGAAAAGAAAAGTTTAACACAGAGTGGGAATCGAACCATCGACCCTTCGTTTTGCAGATCACCACCGTTGCCGGTATATCGATAACCTTCTTGGATCGAACGTCAATTTTGACTTTCACCGCGCTAGCGTATTAATTCAATCATTATTGTTAAATATCTCGTAAAATACTGAGCGTCTACACCTAATATTGAACACGAATATGCATAAATAAACACCTTTCGACGCTTTATCGATCCGCAAAGTTTCATCCAAATCCGAGAGTTACGCTTCGCGAGTTCCCCTTGTTAGAGTATAATCGCTTCTTTGCAACAGAAAGCACTGATTCTTTCCAGAGTAGCGCTGCATACCGAGCAATTTTACTATTTATCGATCTATACCGATAAAAAAAGAGCACGCAATTATTCATGTACAATCTCGACTGTGACCTCGTGTAGATTTAGCTACAATTTTTAATTGGATTAAAATAGAAATTTGATTCGTAATAACTGCTACCTTCTTATTTTATTAACCAATTTCGGAATAACATACGCGTCAATTGACTTACGTCGTATCCAGAATAGATTAATAAGAAAATAAATAGAATTAATTCTAATCCCGACACCGATGATAGATCGATATTTGAAGCACGCTAAAACGTACGCAACAAATAAATTCAGCGAGCCGCTTTGTTTGACTGGTTTGTCCGCGCGTAATTACTCGCTGAGTACTGCTAACTTAACGGAAAGAAATATCGAGCGCGAGAAGTTAACGAACACTCCCATTCCATTAAAGCATCATTAATATATGGCAAACGCGGCACGTAAGAAGAAAACAGCGATTTGCTCGAAAGAAAGGTGGAACAGGCAACTTTGAAACTCGTACTTACAAATGTTGGTTGTTCGAACGCCTATAATAATCTAACGCAATTTATTTACTATCGCATTACTCTTTCCTCGTTCCATTGTTTGTAACGCGTGATAAAGTTATTAATAATGAAACGAATATAAGTTCGGTCGGGTTTCGTTTCATAATGAGGTTCATCCGGTAACAATTATTTATCGGTAATGTATCTCGTGCCATTCGATACCCTTTGTTTTCCTTTATCGGAATTATTGTGGAATTTTTTAGTTTCGTATTAGCAATAATGAAGAGTTGCTTTAAAAGTGATGGACTATTAACCCTTTGCACTCCATTGGCGTCGCTAAGGCGACACGTATCATTTTCTTCAGAAGTTAAATTCTAAGTTACATTTACTATTTTCGTCAATTCACATATTTTTTTTATTTTAAAATAAAGCAAATGAACGAAACAAATAAAACTCGTAGACTCTTATAATATATTTTTTTTTCAAAGCAACGCTTTAAGTTTTCATAACAGTCCTCTGAAGCTTAAAAAAGCTTAGGAGTGCAAAGGATCGAGTGAGTAAAAACGAGCACCTTCGATTGGTCTTGTTCCATGAATTCAATAACGATTACAAAATTATCGAGATCGCAAATAAAAATGGTTTTCACGTTTTAAGAAGGGTAGTTTTGCTCAATCGATGAACCAACTGTAAGTTCTGCACGACTTACGTTTGGATCTGCAAAATCAACTTAAGAACAGTTTGATGTTTCAAACGTAGAATACAAAAAGATAAAATTTCTGCGTTCGTAAGAAACCGCAAAAATTTATTGAACAACCTGACAAAACGACACACCGTTCCGTGTGAACGGGACTGCGTTAAAAATAATGCTGCGGCAAGTGTTCGGCGCAAGTAGTCGATAAAGAAAGCACCCACAGTTGTGGCACGTAAAGGGGGAAATTTATCATTTCCGATTCTGCGTTACCCTCGGCGTTGGTTTCGATGAGAACCGCCATTCGCGATTCTGTGCGCGCCGTTACACGATATATCAGATTACGTATCCGTTGCGTCATGTAAATTGATACTTGTACATGGCTGAACACCACGAGCGAACATTTATTCGAGTGATAAATTATCGTAATGTCGAACAGCCACGCTTTCAATTCCAATTTCGCTAACTAGATCACCGGGCATCACTCGACAGTCTAGCGGATGGGAGCTTAACCCACGGTTAAGTAGTCGCCAAGTCGTTGCGGCCATTACGCAACGGACAGCAAAGAGGTTTCGACGAAACTTGGATGACTCTTTCGCTGCGCTAATTATATTAGGTAGTCCCAAAAGGTTCTTTCGTTTTATTAATATTGTTATACGGTATATTGTTACATTACGTAGGATCCATTTTGCTCTATTATCTTCCTTCATCCTTTGTTTAACAAGTAAGGTTGCATGTTTATNTTTCGCGCGATACCATAAATAGAAGTCAACCGATGTCAAATTTGAATGTTAAATTGTTAAAAAANAAAAACTCAAAAGAAATAAATCTAACCCAATTATGTAGACGAACGTGTAATTAGAAGATATCTAAACGTGTAAAGTGTGCACAACTATATTCATTCTTTGCTTTGCTTTCAAACTTTTTAAAAATAAAAAAAAAATAAATTTAACCCAATTATGGAGATAAGCATCTAATTAGAGGATATCGAAACGCAACGATGAGCAGCGAAAAAAAAACGACACTGTAACCGTGAGTATCTTTAAAAATAGAAATTCGTTCAAAAAAAAAAATTATTCGGAAGAATAAAAATTTATAATTTCTTCAGCACTCAACATATTTTGTAATTTATTTTCATCATGGGTCAAAGGTTTCTCACGCGTCCCTCGACTATATCCCATTGACGAGTATAAGCGCGTCTACCTGTGCTCCGGTTTCGAGACAAAAGAAACAGGGCCTTCGACTCCCTTTCCTCGATTACCGAGTGGTCCGCGTGCGTATGCGTATGCACTTTCGAAGCGGGATGACTGGTGAGAGAATTCAATTTCCACCGTCGTTATCGCGGCCGCATCTTCCGTTCTCTTTCCCCGTTGGTCCGTTCGTTTTTTCTCTGACAGACATCGAATCCCGTGAGCTGGATAGAGGGCGCGACGACAGGCCTGTCGTTTTGTTTGAGCACCCTTTTGTTCCAGCAGCGCGTTGCGTCAAACGAGGTACGGAAAAAACTTAATAGACCCGATTACGCCGTTCGGGGAATCGATTAACCCCTTACGCTGCACTTTATGCAACTTTCCATGTAAAAAAACGCGACACCGAAGTTCTCGCTCGTCGGTTACTTATTTCGAAGCGCGACGTCGAGTTTTTGTCGATTGGACTTTGTTTCGCTTTGTTACCATAACTCCAGCGTTACTTTCAACGGTACGGTCGAAATAAAAATTGTAAAATTTCATAATGACGTATTTTCTAAAAGTTTTTAGAATTTTTCTTGCTTACGTTGCAAATTTTTTACACGTAAAATTTAATTTTATTCAATTGTCGATAATTCTACCGTTAACGATCGTTAACCCTTTGCACTCGAGAGGTGACTCTCCGTCACTAGTTGGATGAATGCAGCAATTCACAGTTTTATTATCAATATTTCGTATACTTTCAAATTATACACAATCTAATATCGAATATTAAGCTTTGTAATTTTGCTTCGCGCGATATCTTAGAAAGCACTTGGTAAAATACTTCGTGTTTCTCAAGAAAAGTATCGCAAAAATATATTTTCGATTCTTCTCGGACCAATTATTTGATCACTGTTTTCATCGTTGTTATTTATTTCACCACATTCAAACGTCTCATTTGGTCTCTGAGCAACGTAAAATCAAACTCATCCTCACTGCTACAAATTTCATAGCACGGCTCGGTCTTTGTAACTACTAAAAACAGACCAAATTTCAAAATAATCACTTCAAACGCTACGCTGTATCACGGAGTGCGCATAGATTGGAACATTTAAAACATAAAGAGGATATCTGTTCGTAAAGTAATTATTGTCATCGATCACCATTCGAGTTGCCGCGTTAATCCAAGTGGCGAGTGAGTCTCCTCTCGAGTGCAAAGGGTTAAGTTAATTTCGACGAAGCTGTCACAGTTTTGCGCAACGCTTCTGCCACTCAAAGGAACCTATCTTTCCATAATCGCGACGCGGGAGGTAAAAATGCGCGGCGATACAACCGGAAAACGTCAGCTCGACCGATACCAGTTGACAGTGACGTATCGGGACCGAAAAATGTCCGGGACGAGATCGGCCGCGACCTTTAAGCGTGGCTGCAGATTTTTCAGCCGCGTTTCCCCCGCGATAACCGGCGAGCCGAGCGAAACGATGATATTTCACGGGCCGGGGAGCGCGGGTCCTCGTTACGCAATCGGGCCACGCTTCCCAGCTGTTCGATCGTGAGCTGGAAGGGGAACGGAGGGGCCATGGTATCGTAGGGCAAAGAAAAACAAGCCAACGTCAAGCGCGTACATCGATTACCGGCTTGTTTAAGTTACACGGTGATACGCCCTGCTGTAACCGGGAATACTTGGAAAATTAGACCTATTTCCGGGGTTGTTTACGTGAATTCACAAGTTGCTATTTTGTTTCGTTAATGTCTGATATTGATATATTAAAATGTGTTGGAGATACCGGTTCCGGAATATCTGTACACTTTAATCTTGGATATTTACATACACAGCACGGCGGTTCGTACAAGAAGATGATAACACCGTTCTCACCTCGCGGTTACAAACAAAAAACAATCGCAATGTATTAGGTTCGGAAAGTTTCTTCCGTTGTCTTCGCGCAACAGCTTCGTTTGGCAGTATATATATAAATATTCAGACTTATCTATTAAACGAGAAATGCAGGAAGGTGATGAATAAAAATGGATCCTTCATAAAATAATAATATATTGTAAAACAAAAATGTTACGCACCCAATACTTATTAATACAACGAACGAAACTTTTGGCACAACCTAGTAAATAGTTTAAGCCTTCGAACCAAATATGTCCCGATTATATACTTTTGGCGAAATGCGAATTCCAACAAAGTGTATTAAATTATGCTTGAATAAATGTTTTTGGGATGTATAAAAAAAAAAATTGATAACGAATCCTCTGTTACGAAAATAAATTATGCGTGTTAAATCTGGAGTTATATGTTACGAGTGATGCAGTAGAAACTGGTAGTCGAATAACAATAATAAATACTTTGATAGTAATCAAATGACAAAGGATGGTGTACGCGTAACTTTAGCCACTTATGTGTAATTAATTTTACTAGTTGTGTGGGCACAAAAAAGATATACCAATAGATATATGTCTATGCCTTTGAGGGGTTGCGCGCTTGTTTTGTTTTGGTCCTGGACGTCTCGACTCGTTTCGGCTTCTATAGGACGTCGCGAACGAAGAGATATTCTCGCGTTTATAATTCGAAATATATTATACCATAGAAATGAAACCGAGATTATTTTTGTCAAACAAAAATATCTAACGATTCGTTAATCTTTTTCATGTACAGAAATACAACTTATCCGGTAATTTACAACTTAAGCGATCTTCTTTGTCAACGCGATACCGCGAAAGAAATTAGATTTCGATACGACGTCTATCGGAAAGAGTGAAAATGTCTTCGATACAATTCCCACTTCTTCGACGAGCAAATGTAGTACAAACGTTCTTTATGCACGATTTCATGCTACGCGATACCAGAGAGATAGAGCGCGCGCAGTCGGTCAAGAGCCACCCGAGCATAGTCCGCAGCCACCGACGCTATTCGCGGCACGATGGATTCTCGAGTCCGCGTCTCTCAATCTCCTCGACGATACCCGGCAGAGCAGTAGCGCGGTGCAAGAGCATCGGAGTCGCTCCAGGAGTAATCTAATTTCCAATTTCCGTCCGGAGGACGGTTCTCGCGATAAAATTCCGAGTATTCCGGTGTATACGTAGCCACCCCTCTTCGCCTCGTCCCGAGCACCCGTGAAAGCCAGTAATTACCGGCGCGGTCAAAGGATGTCGGGCGAAACGACGGAGAAACGACGGAGAAACGACGGCGAAACGGCGGTGAAATACGTGCAATNTTATATGTTACGAGTGATGCAGTAGAAACTGGTAGTCGAATAACAATAATAAATACTTTGATAGTAATCAAATGACAAAGGATGGTGTACGCGTAACTTTAGCCACTTATGTGTAATTAATTTTACTAGTTGTGTGGGCACAAAAAAGATATACCAATAGATATATGTCTGTGCCTTTGAGGGGTTGCGCGCTTGTTTTGTTTTGGTCCTGGACGTCTCGACTCGTTTCGGCTTCTATAGGACGTCGCGAACGAAGAGATATTCTCGCGTTTATAATTCGAAATATATTATACCATAGAAATGAAACCGAGATTATTTTTGTCGAACAAAAATATCTAACGATTCGTTAATCTTTTTCATGTACAGAAATACAACTTATCCGGTAATTTACAACTTAAGCGATCTTCTTTGTCAACGCGATACCGCGAAAGAAATTAGATTTCGATACGACGTCTATCGGAAAGAGTGAAAATGTCTTCGATACAANGAAAATTAGACCTATTTCCGGGGTTGTTTACGTGAATTCACAAGTTGCTATTTTGTTTCGTTAATGTCTGATATTGATATATTAAAATGTGTTGGAGATACCGGTTCCGGAATATCTGTACACTTTAATCTTGGATATTTACATACACAGCACGGCGGTTCGTACAAGAAGATGATAACACCGTTCTCACCTCGCGGTTACAAACAAAAAACAATCGCAATGTATTAGGTTCGGAAAGTTTCTTCCGTTGTCTTCGCGCAACAGCTTCGTTTGGCAGTATATATATAAATATTCAGACTTATCTATTAAACGAGAAATGCAGGAAGGTGATGAATAAAAATGGATCCTTCATAAAATAATAATATATTGTAAAACAAAAATGTTACGCACCCAATACTTATTAATACAACGAACGAAACTTTTGGCACAACCTAGTAAATAGTTTAAGCCTTCGAACCAAATATGTCCCGATTATATACTTTTGGCGAAATGCGAATTCCAACAAAGTGTATTAAATTATGCTTGAATAAATGTTTTTGGGATGTATAAAAAAAAAAATTGATAACGAATCCTCTGTTACGAAAATAAATTATGCGTGTTAAATCTGGAGTTATATGTTACGAGTGATGCAGTAGAAACTGGTAGTCGAATAACAATAATAAATACTTTGATAGTAATCAAATGACAAAGGATGGTGTACGCGTAACTTTAGCCACTTATGTGTAATTAATTTTACTAGTTGTGTGGGCACAAAAAAGATATACCAATAGATATATGTCTGTGCCTTTGAGGGGTTGCGCGCTTGTTTTGTTTTGGTCCTGGACGTCTCGACTCGTTTCGGCTTCTATAGGACGTCGCGAACGAAGAGATATTCTCGCGTTTATAATTCGAAATATATTATACCATAGAAATGAAACCGAGATTATTTTTGTCGAACAAAAATATCTAACGATTCGTTAATCTTTTTCATGTACAGAAATACAACTTATCCGGTAATTTACAACTTAAGCGATCTTCTTTGTCAACGCGATACCGCGAAAGAAATTAGATTTCGATACGACGTCTATCGGAAAGAGTGAAAATGTCTTCGATACAATTCCCACTTCTTCGACGAGCAAATGTAGTACAAACGTTCTTTATGCACGATTTCATGCTACGCGATACCAGAGAGATAGAGCGCGCGCAGTCGGTCAAGAGCCACCCGAGCATAGTCCGCAGCCACCGACGCTATTCGCGGCACGATGGATTCTCGAGTCCGCGTCTCTCAATCTCCTCGACGATACCCAGCAGAGCAGTAGCGCGGTGCAAGAGCATCGGAGTCGCTCCAGGAGTAATCTAATTTCCAATTTCCGCCCGGAGGACGGTTCTCGCGATAAAATTCCGAGTATTCCGGTGTATACGTAGCCACCCCTCTTCGCCTCGTCCCGAGCACCCGTGAAAGCCAGTAATTACCGGCGCGGTCAAAGGATGTCGGGCGAAACGACGGAGAAACGACGGAGAAACGACGGCGAAACGGCGGTGAAATACGTGCAATTTCGCCAAGAATTTTCACCGAGAAGCACCCGACGTCGATCCTGGGGAGCGTTTCCTGGAGAACGATCGCGAATGGGCGTGTGTCACCAGAGAGCCCGGGGACAGATCGGGCCAATGGGAAGGTGGGAAGGCGTGGATCCCCGGTGCCAGAGGACAGCAAGCGGACGACACAGGAAAGAAGGGGACTCTCGAGCGACACGAACCGTCCCTCTGTCCCTCTCGACTCCTCTGACGCGTCTGTGTCGGTGATCACGGTCGCACGGTCGGCCGGTGACTGGTGGGGAGAGCGACGAAGGGGCCGTAGGGGAAGGTGGCGCGTAGTGGGGACTCTTGGCCACGCCCGCTCGGTCGATGGTGGGGGGAACGTTCGACTGCGCCGGCCACGGCGCATGTGGCTCGCGTTCGCTGTACGGCACACGAACGATGCGTAGCAGAAGCGGATCGTCGGAGAGGAATGATTCCGAGCCGTTGGCTATTTTCGACGCTGAATCGGGAACTGAATTAGGGACCAAATAGAAAGGAATCTCTCTGTTTGTTTGTCTTTTCCGAGCTTCAAAGGAAAGCATGTCCAGCCTCCTTGGATTAACGTTCTCAGTTTTTGCGTAGTACACACCGCGCGGTGCAATCGTACCTAATCGACGCGTACCGCGCGCCTTGTCGCGTTCGAGTTCTGTTCAATTTCACGGAAGGAATGTCGGCTTTTCCCGATATTCTGACCGAAATACGAGGCAATTTGTTTCACTGTTTTAGAAAGATCGATTCTGCACTGCGTTGTGTAACGTTCGAATCTGAATCTTGCGGTCAAATACGAATCGCACCGAGTAAATGCGGTTATCGTTAAAGTATTAAGAATCGAGTGCAACTGCGCGCACGTAAAAGTTTCTACGCTTCTCTCAACGTACATATTTTCATACTTTTCCTATAAACGCATTGTAACAGGAAAAAAAAAAAAAGGAAAAAAAACGAACCGTGACGCAAACGCAGAAGGCTCTCGGCGGTCGATTACGCGATTTTTCCCGTTGGGAACCGCGCTTGATTCGCATTGATCTCCTTTCGTGCGTCGCAAGCGTCGGCTTTTGTAACGAGCGGCGAGCAGGTTACGGAATATCTGTCGGCGGCCGCGCGCACGCAGACACACGGACACGGTTCTAGTCGGTAGCTCGGGTATACCTCCGTGGCTATGCGCATAAATTTCCTTACGGGGCTTCTTCGTCATGGATCGTGACCACGGACGTCTACTCGAACAAAATGACCGTTCGCTGAAAGAAAAGTGCACCGCTCGCGCGCGTCAGAGGGAGCGAGAGGGACGAGGAATCGGCGCGCTGAAATTGCCTTTTAAAAATGCACGAGTTCTCGTAAAACTTGGACTGGAAAAATTATGCATAGCTGCGCTTTTTTTATGCGAATCGAACGTCGTGCGTTTCTTTTCCCTTTACCTCGGCCAGCCTCGGCCGATTCCATCGACCTGCTCGCTCATAATTTTCAACGAATCACCAGAAATTAGTCGTTTCGAACATTGCATTGCTATGTATTTACGTATTCGATCGAACGTGGAGTAACTTCCATGATACGACGACGTGGGAAATGCGATCGTTAAAAATTACACGTTGGAGTACCTAGAAATGAACTGAAACTGTAATCAGGACCTAAGTACGAATTCCAATTTGTGTTCCACGACACCTCACAGCTCTGCCGTTGAGATTTGCAATTCCACGATGAAATTCCAAAACTTTTTATCGAGGTGAAAAAAGTTCTGCAAAATGAACGATGGCCGATACAAAAAAAAAATACTTGTCTAATATTTTTTCCAGATTTATATCGTATCAAAATTTCATCAAAATCGGCGTGAGTCGATTCCGTAATATTCCCTGTAAGCTATTTAATACTTTAATGTTCGACTTGATTAATATCGTGAGAGCTCTGTACAACTTCTTAAGGGATGATTTCTTTTTATTATCGGAAGAGAATTAAGGAAGTTAAGGTATATCGGTTAAGGATCATTAATTAAGGAGCGTTAAGGAACTTATTCTTTAATTATATTTCACTCACTTTGAACCGATAGCTATTGACTAAAGCAAAAAAATATAGATATTAAAAAAAATAATAAAAAAAACTAACAGTGGTAATATTATTTAAGAGAATAACGCAATTTTATTGTCATTATTATGTCTTTATTGTGCATTACAAGACAATGCGACGCAGAAAAAGAACAACGAAACGATTCAAAATTTCGTAAAGCGCAAGATTTCATCTATCCAACCTATATCTTTGATTTGTGATTCGAATCCAGAAATTTCGTTCGTAAACGTCAATCACCCGACAGGACTCGCGTCGTTAACGCGTTCGGAACGTTTCTCGAGCGATTGACGTCTCTTAATTGTGGCTTTCCTCTTATCTACTGTCACCCTATCCCGTTGTTCGCGCGAGCTGCGCTAAGTCTCCGGATTAGACTCTCTATCACCGACGACCCACGTCGAACGCCTAATCTTTCCCTCGATAGCCACTCGCGGGCCGAAGCTTATTGCGTATCGACCGGTCGGTCGCTGCTCGATACATTCCGCCGCCGGAATTCTCTCGACAAATATCGTCGTATCCGTATCGCGGTACTCGGTACGGGGATTTACCAAATGTATACCATTCCGTGATCGCTAATTAATCACCGCTGCCTGTTACGGATTATCGATCGGGAAATTAACGCTCACCAGCGGTCGTCAAATTCGAATTTGTGTTTAAACTGATTTGCTGGTAGACTTGCGAAGTATCTGCGAGAAGATTTTGGGTATACTTGGTCGTAAAATCAGCAGAGGTGTTGAAGTACAAAAGATTTGATCTATCAAACCTGGATCTTATTCTGGATCAATTTCGGTCGATCGTTGCAACGTAGGTTTATCTTTGTATGTTCAAGAAATATTTTAGAAATAGGTTGGGTATTATTTTTCAAGAAACGTATAGAAGCAAGAGAAAAACTTTATACGGTTCTAGATTTTGTGACGTTAGTCGCTACCGTACTTAACCCTTTACTATGCGGTACTTGCAACGAATCTGTCAGAGTTATATCGTCTGACTGTTTATAACTGAAATACTGTAGGGTAAGTTAGAAAGCGATGGCTCACTTTTTTTAAAAGGATCGGTACATCGTAAATTTAATTAACACCTAAGCTGAAAGAATACAACAGCTGAAGTTAATATATCTAGATTTATGATATCAATATTAATATTTATGTTGGGTATTAAAAGCAGCTAAAATGCGGAACATTTTGTAGCCTACACGCGATCGTGTCATATCACTCATAGTCAGAATTACCTTAATAGACGAAAAACATTGGAAGAACTTATATCTACATTCTGCACTCAGGAATCCTCGATCTTAGAAACTAAAATTAAATCCAGTGTTACAATTACGCTTTGTATTTGTCACATGTAGACCTAAATTTCTTGTGAATTTCTGCTACATTTCTGCTAAATTTCTACTAAATTTCTACTAAATTTCTCGAAACATCCACACTGCAGTGTTCCATGTCATGGTAACATAAAAAGCTCGCACAGATTTTAGCCGAGGCAAATTACAAGGTTTCACAATTCCGTGACATAGCACCGGAAGATCCAGCGTACCGAAGTGAATCGTACGGGAACGATCGAGCGGGCCTGTTTACGTGGACGAAAGTTGGTCCAGCCATATAGTCGGCAACGAGTTTCTTTTGACGCTTGACATTAAAAGTCACGGTGTTCGTGCAACTACGTCCCCGTCAAGTCAGGTTGACGGATCGGCGTGCGCACTCAGGAAATTAGGCAATTTCCGGCCTGTGCTCGCTCGTGTCTGCATTTAATAGCGGCAGCAGTTACCAGTTCTCGCTGGAGGAGGCGAGCCTACTCTTTCGCGTACGCTACGTGCACTCTTCCACGCCAGACGGCCGTCCCATGCCGGATCGATCGTGTGCCTCGTGCTCCTCACGACTTTCGAACGCGTCGCATCATGCTCAGCGACTTTTCGAAACACGTTCCGTGAGCCTTCCAAAGAGTTACGTGCTTTCCGCTTCGCGAATTCCGTTTTACGACTTCTCGACTTTCCAGCTATGACAGCGACTCTTTAGTTCGCTGGCGTTGGACGCGTTCTGATTGGTTCTAGATGGTTTCTAATTTTTACGGGGTCGCGTGTTCTTGCGTAGGTCGTGATTTCAACAAAATGCGGTAAATACGAATTGTAAATTAAATTTACCCGATATGGCGATATTTACCTTTTGGAGATAGGTTATCGTGTTACATACTTTAACATTCTTTGCATGAATCGCAATATGAATGGCACTTATAATCGTAAAAAAAGTTTATCAATTGTATACCAATAAGTTCGGTATCGAGATATTTTAATTAACAGTTGAGGATACCAAATATTTATTTTTTAAGGAATATTATTAGTATCGCACTTGAGTCAACATTTTTCCTTCGTGTAGCGATATCTATGACAATAATTAATTCGCAGTAAACGGAATCGATATTGGAATCGTTTCAATATTTTTATAAATAAAAATTTCCATAAAGTAAATTGAAACTCCTTATCCTTTCCCGAAACTTCCCGTACTCCTCCGTACTAATTCCAAACTTTCGATCGGCAAAAAATTGCATAATTTAAACAAAGCGATCCTGGAACGAATAAAGAATATCTCGAGATTCACACGAGTACGCTCAGAAGTAAACAACCCTTTTCCCGAATGCTCCGCAGACCTCTCAACAAAGCCCATGAAACAGGTAGCGCTTTCGGCGAACGCACACGAACGAGTCGCGGCTTCCCCAGCCTCGGGAGTGCAAGAAACAATTCCGCGGCAACACATCCTGCCATTACCTCGGCAACACGTGATAAAACGTAAGGGAAACCTCGAACTACTCGCGTCCGTGGCGAGTAACTATAATCTGCGACACTGTCGTGCAGGCAGGATCGTTAGAAAAGGCGTAATGGAGCCTTGTGCGCACGGTGGTCGGTGTTGATAGCCTGGTATGGTGAGAGCGAATCCCGGGGTCACCCCAAGGGTCACTAATGACATACGCAGCCCTGTACACGCACGAACGAACACTTGTACACTCTCAGCTCCTTCGCGCGCACACGGATCTCGTCGACAAACCAGTCCCGGACAGCGTCGATCCTTTCCCGCGACTCTGTTATAGATTGCAATCGAATATCAAGGTGGATTTAGTTTTCCTTTTCGCGTTTAGGATCGATTTTTCATTCGCTGTTTTGACGGTAAATATGAAACGCGTTCGTCCATTCTTTGAGGATTTTATCATAGATCGGTATCGAATACGGCTGGAGTTTTCGTTTCAATTTTTTTGTTCTTTCTTTTTTCTAAGTTATGGTCGAATACGATCGAATATAGCAATGGTGTTTCGATATAATTTTTTTATTGCAAGAAATTGGAATAGGAAAGCGTAGGAAAAGCGTAGGAAAGTAGGAAACCGAATAGGAAACACTTGTGGAGACCGTGATTATCCGTTTTCTAGGATCTTATACAAATTTTTCTTATACAAAGTTCTCTGATTGGAAAGAAACTGGTTGGAAAATAAAAATAAAAGAACTTCCCGTGGAACCTCACGCATAATTTCCCCCCGAGAACACCAACGAACCTGCACCATTATCTCGCTCTAAATAAAAAAAAAATCAACATCCCCCATGCAAAACGGAGCGATAGTTGCCCCTTTTTCCAGGTCATTTAGTCCCAGCTGAACCGAGCAACAGAGTCGGGTAAATGGAAACCGCGTTACACGATGCCACGGTGTCTCTGGCCGCGCGCGTTCCGAATTTCTGAAACAATGCTACAGCGGCCAGGTCGCTAGGACCTCGCACACCGATCCTCGTTGCGCTTGTACCCTGACCAGGTCTACACACAGAGGCCGCGAATAAATGCCGGCGGCCGAGAGAGCGGGGCAGGAATCATGCGCGTATCCCGTACGAAACGCAAACGCAAAAGCGAAACGCGAATTGGCCTCATCAAAGCGAGCAAACAATGCTGGATGCCGCCGATGGCTCAACAACGTGTGGTTAGCCAAATCACCGTACGGCACGTAGCACACCGATGCGCATCGAATGCCGAACAATGCTCGATGCACTGTTCTGCCAGGCGCCATTCCCTCTGCCACCGTCTCTCTCCCTCTCTCTCTCCCTCTCTATCTATCTATCTCACTTTTAAACTTCGTCACTCTCCGCCTTGTTCTCCGTTTCGTCGTTCCTCTGCGTATCTTCCGCCCCGTTGCAGTTGCATAGGTGCAAGACCTGTTCAAGACACTTACTCGATACACCTTCCCTCCATAGACGATAACCCTTGTTTGTTTTTCACCTTGAATACTGGTCCCGTGTGTACCGCTGCGGATAATCATAATCTCAGGCGCGAAGAGTATCGCGGAATTTTTTTGGAGAGCGCAGGATTCGTAGGAGCCGGTGAACCGTGACTCTTCCGGAGCCGTAACTCGTGCCGGCCGGCCCCGGTTCGAGGCGCGAGCCGATAATCTTCCTTTTGTTTGTTTCGTTAAGCGCTTTATGGGATCCGGCGTCGATAGGCGAGCGTGGCCAGCCGGGGAGGAGGATTCGTTTGACCCTTCGCTGCACCGTTCGCTCGTGTGAGAATCGTACTTTCGAAAACGATCGGCTCGGCGCAGAGACCATGCCGGTCGTGTAATTCTTTCGCACGAGACACATCGTAGCGTGGATCCAAAGTGTAAAATAATAGGCTATCAAAGGGTTCGTACATCTGTCCACCGTAAAAAAAAAGAAATGGCTGACAATGACAGAGGTTACGTCCCTTAAAGCGTTACGAGCGAATATCGAAAAATTGTTTATTGGAATCTTGATAATTAAAAGCGGTATATTATTTCTGGTATATGAAATATTTTTAAATTGTGTATTTTTCGAGTTTCCAAGGTCAGCCTCATTTTTTCAAACGGAACGATGAAATTTTCACCTTAAGGTCATATAAAATATAATTATAATTTTCTCATAATTTATAAGAAATTTCGCGCGATACCATAAATAGAAGTCAACCGATGTCAAATTTGAATGGCTTGTTAAAAAATTAAAAGTTTCCGAAATTTAAGGAGCTCGATCAACGCGCTGTTGCTCGTTAAAAATAAGAGGAACCAATAATTTTCTAACCTTGTTTCAATCATGCCAGGCAAAATATTCGAATTTACAAGATACTAAAGTAATTTGCAATTACGCTTCGGAATTTTTTCGCGTTTCGATCCATCGCATAAGCGTCTGAAACGCAATCTGTTGCGTTCCCGTTGCAGTGATCTGTTCTCGGAACCGAAGCATCGTGCCACGGTCTGGCTTTCAATTAATTTCGCAGATGGAAGGAAGCCGTTCCGTGTCGTCTACGGTATCGACGCGCATGTGGAGCATCCAGGCGATCGGCGCGGAGGAACCGTCTAATAAAAATGTTAATTGCACGGCTCGTTAGAAGACCCCCCGCGACGACTGCTAGAAGTTCAGCCGGGGTCGCCTCGCGGGGAGTCCACGAGTATTTGCCTTTAACCGGTTTTTTTTTTTGCCGTTTTTCTCCGTCCCACCGTTTCCTTTTTCTTCGTTTCCTCGAATCTTTCTCCGTTCCTTCGATTATTTATTATCCGAGACGCTCGTACGCGCGGAATCTGGATTACGTTTTCTCTATCCGCTTCCTAGATCGAAGGAAACTCGGCCTTAATGAGATCGGCTCAAACCGGTGCGAGAGTTGATCGATGCGGACGATCTAGACCACGCGAACCGATGATCGATTCGCGGATTCTTTCGTTCTATTCTCTTTCTGCCTTCGGTCTCGTTTTCGATGGAGAAAAACGCCGGTATCGATTTTGACCAGCTGATCGAGCACGCTGGACGAGCTGTATTTTGTTCGGTCGAGTCGCGGGGTCGTTTATTTGGAGATACCGTTCGCGACGCGCAGAGTGTTTCTAAAGTGGCGAAATTAAATTTATAGGGGTATTTTTGAAT
>SMSQ01004340.1:47090-59994 GCA_019453375.1 Ctenoplectra terminalis | reverse complement strand
AACTTCTTCCTTGCCTGGAAAATAATTTATTGGCACGGTTTATCGTGTGTTTTCAATATTTCATACGATAAAAGATATTTTTGTTTGGTAAAAAATATATAGATGTTTTTTTATGGTTTCGTTAGGTAAAGAAAAAATTTTACTGTAACTGAAAATATAAAAGTGTGATGAAAGTATGGAACGGTTTGGAGATCGCAGATTTTTATGCATTTGTGGAAAATTGATTAAGTATGTTTAGAAAATATGTAAATAATGTTCTGTAAGTAAATTATTTTAAAGAGATGAATGGAAAATGGTGGAAGAGTTAAATATTTCTTTACGGGATTTGGTGTGTTTAATCCTTGCGTTTGTTTCGCTTTTCTTAAAAATTTCTTACTTTAGAACAACCGTAAAAAAGTTACTATTTAATATGCGTAGCTTCTCTCTTTAACGCTTTAGGCTGTAATTTCTTTTTTGTTCTCTTTCAATATTAGAAAATTATTATAATGAAAGGAAAGAATAGTCGAAGCAAATAAATGTTGAAAACGGTAGCAGAGTTAAATATTTGTTTACAGGATTTAGTGTATTTAATTCTTGATCTTGCTTCTTTATTATTATATCTGTAGTTTGTGAGTCTAGAATATCAAAAAATTAAAAGTAATTTTTTTAAGGCACACTAATAAGTAGACTGTGCATTTTTTGTATATTTTATATATCTAGAACATCAAAAAATTAAAAACAGTCATTTAAGGCACACTAGTAAGTAGACTGCGCATTTTTTGTATATTTTGGAAGTCTAGAATATCAAAAAATTAAAAACAATTTTTTTGTGATACACTAGTAAGTAGACTGTGCATTTTTTGTATATTTTGGAAGTCTAGAATATCAAAAAATTAAAAACAGTTTTCTTAAGGCACATTAATAAGTAGACTGTGCATTATTTGTATATTTTGGAAGTCTAGAATATCAAAAAATTAAAAACAATTTTTTTGAGATACACTAGTAAGTAGACTGTGAATTTTTTGTATATTTTGAAAGTCTAGAATATCAAAAAATTAAAAACAATTTTTTTAAGGCACGCTAATAAGTAGACTGCGCATTTTTTGTATATTTTAGAAGTCTAGAGTATCAAAAAATTACAAACAATTTTTTTAAGGCACGCTAATAAGTAGACTGTGCATTATTTGTATATTTTAGAAGTCTAGAGTATCAAAAAATTAAAAACAGTTTTCTTAAGGCACACTAATAAGTAGACTGTGCATTTTTTGTATATTTTGGAAGTCTAGAATATCAAAAAATTAAAAACGATTTTTTTAAGGCACACCAATAAGTAGACTGCATTTTTTGTATATTTTGAAAGTCTAGAATATCAAAAAATTAAAAACAATTTTTTTAAGACACACTAATAAGTAGACTGCGGATTTTTATGCATTTATGAAGAATTAGAGAGCACAAAAATACACAAAATGCACATAAATAAATGCAAAGTATAGTACCCATTACAATATTTAGTGAATAAAACAGTTGCCTATCTAGATTCTGTTTTCTTAATTATTGGGTTGTAACATGAATTCGTTCGGTTAACCTCAATACATATTTTTCTTTGTTCGTTTGGTTCCAGTTACATTCCAAAGTTGCGTTCACTCAATTATGTAACCACCGTCATCGTTAGCGAAAATTTTCCATTTCGATAAATTAAACGATCAATTCTTCCAAAGAAGAGAAACACGATCGCAGCGATCGAACGAATTTACGTTACAACCTGCCACGTTCATAAAAATATGAACTGGCATAAAAATCCGCGATCCAAGTACAAGCGAGCACCGACTTTTTTTACCATCACTTTTTTCAAAAACATACGCGCAGCAACCAACACTCCGTTACCGAATGCAAAACGCAATCATCCCTTGCGGGGATCGAACCCGCGACCTTTGGATTAGAAGTCCAACGCGCTATCCTCTGCGCCAAAGGGACTTCATAGTCGCTAGGAACTTAGACAAAAAGTCATTCATTTGTTACAGAGCCAAGTTTATTTATTACTAAAACATAAAACCATATACACCGAACGACAAAAGTTCTTCAAATTAAACCAAGAAAAAAAAACAATATATTTATATTGTACTATGAGTCACATCTTAACCCATTAACGCCCAAATTTTCTTTTTTTCTTTTTATTGGAAAAATTATATTTTACTTTGTATTAAAATTATATTTTTTCCGTCAAGTAGTGTACGCGATGAACCAAAATACCTAACCCGAACCTGACCCTAACCCAAATTTTTTTTTTAATTTGTACTAGCAAAAATATACTTTGCTATAAAATTATATTTTACTTTGTATTAAAATTATATTTTTCCGTCAAGTACTGTACGCGATGAACCAAAATACCTAACCCGAACCCAAATTTTTTTTTTAATTTTTACTAGCAAAAATATACTTTGCTATAAAATTATATTTTACTTTGTATTAAAATTATTTTTTTCCGTCAAGTAGTGTACGCGATGAACCAAAATACCTAACCCGAACCTGACCCTAACCCAAATTTTTTTTTTAATTTTTACTAGCAAAAATTATACTTTGCTATAAAATTATATTTTACTTTGTATTAAAATTATATTTTTTCCGCCAAGTAGTGTACGCGAAGAACCAAAATACCCAAATGGGAATCACGAGCGTTAATGGGTTAATTTAGTATACATTTTAGAACAATATTTTACCAAAATTAAATTTCAAGCTACTCTTAAAAAATAAAGAATAAGGTTAGAAGATAAATAAAAGAAACCTGTTGGTATTGCAATCGCGATTCTTTTTGAATCAGTCACTTCGTTATCTGTGTTATTGTTTCTACCCCACGAGATGGCCCTCATTATGCCTCTCTTTTACACTCGTTTCCTCTTAATCCCACTGTGGTATAAATTATGCATACGCGTGAGTCATCTTTGTGCAATTATGACGTCACTTTTTTTGCTTTAACGTTTAAATAAATTAAATCGAGACTGTGTTTGGAATAATACTGTTTGTTTCCCTTGATCCAACAGAATTGTATATTAATGTTTGAAAATTAGTTTGCAATATTGCTTAGGAACTTTTATGGCTCTTTACAGGTGTACGTATTAGGCTGGAAACTATGAAACGGGCGTTTTTTGTTTATTCTGTGTTCAGCTATGTTCAATTGTTTCACTTTATTTATTGCAGACAAATGTACGGCAGGGATAAAAATTAATTGTTCGACGAAAAATGGTCTAACATTTTCCTATTCTTTGCGTAGCTTTATTTCGAAGTTCCTTTTGTTTGTTAAATTACGTTGTAACATTTTAAATTTTATATGAAATTGCGTTACTCTGTTAAAGTATTTATTTTCGTTCGTATTTCCGGCGATGTTCGTTATTGATATAAACATACGCTCAATTTTGTATGTAACTGTATATCGTAAAAGTTAAAATAGAAACATCATAAAGTACTATTGGTAACGATAGTTATATTAGGTTGGAAACTATGAAACGGGCGTTTTTTGTTTATTCTGTGCTCAGCTATGTTCAATTGTTTCACTTTATTTATTGCAGACAAATGTACGGCAGGGATAAAAATTAATTGTTCGACGAAAAATGGTCTAACATTTTCCTATTCTTTGCGTAGCTTTATTTCAAAGTTCCTTTTGTTTGTTAAATTACGTTGTAACATTTTAAATTTTATATGAAATTGCGTTACTCTATTAAAGTATTTATTTTCATTCGTATTTCCGGCGATGTTCGTTATTGATATAAACATACGCTCAATTTTGTATGTAACTGTATATCGTAAAAGTTAAAATAGAAATATTATAAAGTACTATTGGTAACGATAGTTATATTAGGTTGGAAACTATGAAACGGGCGTTTTTTGTTTAGCCTGTGTTCAGCTATGTTCAATTGTTTGACTTTATTTCATGCAAATGTACGGAAGGGATAAATTAATTGTTCGAGGAAAAATGGTCTAAGTCACGATGAGTTACTTTGTAAATAATTCGTTAATTTCTTTTTCCGAGGGCATTGATTATTTTCACCACTAAAAATAATATTCTTGATATATTAAAAAAGAAAAAAAGAAAAATATACTAGCTATTAGTAGATGTAAGAAATAATTACGTATATTAAAAATTTATGAATTCATGAACTATTAGGTGTTACAAAAAGCTCGTGCAGATTTGTTGTACAAAATTGGAGGCGTCCAAAATTTTCTAAAATGTAATTTTATTTAATAAACTAACCAGTGTCAATTTCTATAGCTCTTCTCAAATGTTCTCCAAACTTATTCCGTTAGTATATAAATCTTGAGTTTTGGTTGCAAAAAATAAATTAACCGTTGTTTTCATTTTTTACATCTTTGAAATCGACTCGAATCATTTTTGTACGCGCTCTTTTTAATAACCGAACGATCTCCAGAAACATTGCAATTGCGTTTTGCTACATTTCCTTCGCTATTCCCGAAGTTAAATTCATAAAATACGAAAGTATGAATTTTTAACAGTACGCTTCCCATCTTCAACTTTGAATAGATAACGGAGCATTCACACAAATGCAGAATTCAAATAGTGTACACCAAGGGTGCCCAACCTTTTAGCTTCCATGGGCCACATTGGAAGAAAACTGGTTTTTGGCCACATTGCAAGAGAATTGGTTTTGGGCCACATTGGAAAAAAAGTTATTTTGGGTCACATTGGAAGAAAACTTGTTTTGGCCACACATAAAATACACTAACGATAGTTGACGAGCAAAAAAAACGTAGAATATATGGTTAACATATTTAAGTAATTTAAACTTCGTTAATTCATGAATTTTTTATAATAAAGGTAAAATTTATTTAACAACCAAATATTTAGATCTAAAGTATTATGTAATGCAACGACTGGTACATTAATTTATTTTCGAACACCATGTATAGCGGTACCACGATTTACGAACCACTCGATATACGAACTTTTCGAAATACCAACTTTTTTCATATATCGTATTGGCCTCTGGATACGAACTTATCTTCGAAATACGAACCGTGATGCAATTCTAATTTAATAGAAGAAAGTTCTTTTTTATTTGATGGAAGATGATCTTTACGCAAAGCATGTAAAACTGAAGGCTTTATGAATATAAAATAATAATGGTACACGAATGCATTTTCTATTTTTTCCATAACTTATGACTCTGAAACTGTTTCTTTTTTTATTTAATAGAAGATGAAACCAAAGACTTTATAGATATAAAATAATAATGGTACCCGAATGCATTTTCTATTTTTTCCATAACTTTTGAATCTGAAATTGTTTTTTTTTTTTATTTAATGGAAAATCATTTTTATGCAAACCATGTAAAACCGAAGGCTTTATAAATATAAACCAATAATGGTACACGAATGCATTTTTTAATTTTTTTCATAACTTATGAATCTGAATATGTTTATTATTTATTTAATGGAAAATAATTTTTATGCGAAGCATGTAAAATCAAAGGTTTTATAAATATAAATAATAATGGTACACAGATGCATTTTTTATTTTTTCCATAACTTATGAATCTAAATATGTTTACTTTTCATTTAATGGAAAATGATTTTTATGCAAAGCATGTAAAATCAAAGGTTTTATTTTTTATTTAATGAAAATTGATTTTTATGCAAAGCATGTAAAATGAAAGGTTTTATAAATATAAATAATAATGGTACACAGATGCATTTCTTATTTTTTCCATAACTTATGAATCTGAAACTGTTTCTTTTTTATTTCCTGAAAGATGATTTTACGCGAACCATATAAAACCTAAGGCTTCACAAATATAAAACAACAAAGATACACGAATGCATTTTCTATTTTCTCCATAACTTTTGAATCTCAAACTGTTCATTTATCAAAAGCTAATTTCCATACAAAGCATATAAAGGCTCTATACATGACTCTAAACACGAATAACTCCAAATGAAACAAAAACAAAAAAGAAGTGTCAAATATTTACTCAAACGCCGTATCGCAGTGAATGTTCATTAAAATCCACCTATCACGCTCAAGCAACATCGCTTACGAGTCCCTTCCCAGCGCAATAATATTTCAAACTGATTCACATCTCCCACCCAATATACAATCACAATTACAACACAGAGACATGTTTGAACTCGCAATAAATTCATCTGATAATCCATGTCACATACAACACAGTTCCCTACAACCCGCAACTTATCCTTTGAGTTATACAATTCACCGTACATAGTCCCAACAATTTCCTGCCGCGATATCATCTCCAAAACAACTAACCGTTCGACTAGTAAACTTTGGTAAATACAGTAAGACCCCGCTTAACGCGGGGGATACGTTCCAATAAGTTTCAGCGTTAAACGAAGTTATCTTAATACATAAAAAATGGGGACAAGTGAAACAGAACAAAGAATAAGAAAATTTATCAGTTCTATTTCTCTTTTATTTTGTAACATTTATTGTTAAACAGTTTTTTTACCACATCAATTATAGACTTATTTATTGCTAATATCCATTCTTATTTGTTGGAATATTTTTAAAAAATGGTAAAACAGCGTTCGCTGTGGAAACTGTTTTTATTCTTAATAAAATCGTAGGTGGAAAAGTACACGTATCCTAGGAAATAGATTTTGTTTAGTAGAAAAGAGAAATATAAAAATACTATTGTGATTGGAAAAACTGTAGTGTTAAAGTGGTGCCGGTCTTCAACGTGGGAGTACTGGCGGTTAAAACAGACTGACGAGTCCTCGGGAATCCTCGGGCTGGTCAGCAGAGAGTGCAACAAAGCACAGGTCAAAAAAGACCTTGCAGCTGATGGGTCTTACGCGTTGCGGGGGTATGCACATATTCTCGGTGAATCCGAAATAAAAAAAAGTTGGAGCAAAGATGTCATGTTTGCGACGAGAAAGGTTCTTCCTCGTTTGATATTTTTTTGTTTTTTCGTGACGAAGTCATCTAAAGTCGTTTGTCTTTTCCTGTTTCGTTCGGCAAGCAGTTGTCGATAGCAAGACACCGCATCGATGACGCTTCGTCTTGCCTTTGAACTTCTATCAAAATTTAAATCATTTTGTACAAACAGATCCATAATTTCCGTTATAGTGGCTAAACTTTTTTTTAGAAAATCCGTTGAGAGTTCCTTTTGCTCCTCATCTTCAGAAACGCTAACTTCGTCATCTTCGTGCACTTGTTGTTCTACTAATTCTTTAAGATCGTCGTTGGAAAGGTTTTCACCTGTTGTAACTTGCAATAATTCATCAATATCCTGCGCATTTATATCATCCAACCCTGTTTGATCAGCTAGCTTGACAATTTCGTCTACATCAACAGTGGATTCTCTAATGTCAATATTTCTGCTTAACTCCGGCCATACATTCTTCCATACTCCTTTCAAACATTTCTCGGTTACCTCATTCCAGGAAAGATTGATGTTGTCTACAGTATCCATGATATTGTAATTTTTCTAAAAATCTCCAATGGATTGTTTATTTTTTCCATCGGTTTTATCAATCGGTTGTCGAAATGTCCGCCGGAAATAATAAGCTTCAAAATTTGATATTACGTGTGCGATTTCGAGAAATCCAAATACAGTAAAGACTCGATATATGTTCAGTATTCGGGAACGGCGAGAAACATTTAACCCTTTGCGGTCCGAGCCACTTTCGACACTATAACTTAACTAGTTCATATTTAGTAATATACTTTAAAAAAATGTCAATAATTTGGCTGAATTTTTACATTTTCATTACCAGTAAGATATCTAGATACAAAATTTTTCATCTGTTGGGTCCCAAGGATAGACAATGCTCGAGAGGGTTACTCAACCAGCCATCTGGTTGACGCTTTGGAGTGACCTTTCCTGCGTAGTCCTTGGGACCTTTCATTTAGGACCACACAAGTGACATTTCTTCCTACTCCTGACTTGGGGTTGGGGGTGTGCCCCAATTGACCATACTCGGAGAGGTGGCAATGCTCCACCAATGGAGCTGAAGACCCTGGAAAATGCAGTGAACTCCACCCACACAGGGTCAATTATAAGAAGCGAACAAATTTGCCAAAGGCTGGATTTTTTACTAACTTGTCAATACATCAACAACATCACTGTACTCGTACCTGGTCGTACCGGAACTCTTTCCGGTACTAACTTAAATAAATTGCTGGTTAAGTTTGATTATTGAGTGAATTGAATTCGTCCTCGTCGCAAACAAATAGACTCCATTGTAATTAATTTAACATTGGAGGTGCAACGCCAGTAAGTTCGTGAGATTTACGGTTGCACGCGTACAGGAGGTTGATCAACAATCTTTTGTACGCTCGAAACATCATCAAATAACATTTTAATGTAAAAGAATATTCTTCGTATCCGAAAATTGAAAACAATGGAACAAAGTAAAACGTCGAGTCTGGCTCGACATAAGACCGCAAAGGGTTAACGGACAAGAGACTCGCTTCTGCAAGCCATTTGTGTCTCGCTGCCGTTCGCGAACATATAGAGAGACAGTTCGATGAAGAAAAAAGAGGGACTAAGAGTCTAGGCGGTCGTAAAGATAAGATGCCTATATATCGGTGAGGCAATACTAATGCATCGAACAAACTTTTTTATTTTTAATTTTTTTTTAATCAAAATTTCACTGACATATTGGTGAAATCTTCCTGATTAAAATGAGACCACAAGTCGGGATCGCTGAGGTACATATAGCGGACAGAGGATTCGGTTCTCCGATTGTTTCTGTTTCACTGGCGTCAACGTAGAAAGAAACAGTGGGTAAAAGGAGATTATAGATTCGTAGCTGACATAAGATTTAAAAATTAAATGCCTACATATTCATGAAGTAACACCAATGCAATAAAGACATTTTTTTATTTACACATTATATTATTTGAACAAAAATGTTATTAATACATGAAATTTTTCTGATTAAATGTTGGAACCGAAAACAATGAGAGGCAGGAAGTTGTTCGTAAAAACTGGAGGCCACTCTAAATAAGGTCAGCGCGAACTATGCGACTGCTCCAACGACGGTTTTACAACCGGGCCTGATGGAAAGAAGACGGACCCTCGGCCCTCGGCAACACCAGCCGATCTTTGGGAAAAACGGTCGAAGGACACTTATTATACGAGCACCGTACCGAGCAGTCGAGCACGGAACACCTCCAGAGTTTTGAAAAACACATATTCATAGAAGAGAACCTGACGCTACCGAGCGTTTGGAGTTAGAAAGAATAATCGATTCTTACATAAAGTTACTTATTCTTACAAATACTTATAAAATTATGCAGATAGCAAAAAAGTACAAAGTATATTACAAACTATCATATAAAGTCACTTAAAAATATCATAATAATTTCGTGTTTGGTCTCATTTTAATCAGCAAAAACTCATCGATATGTTAATGCAATTGTCATAAAAAAAAAAATGAAAAATGAAAAAGTTTGATCACTGTAATAGTGTTATTTCACTGATACGAATGCGTTACAGATCTTCAAAGGGAAGGCGCGCGGTGTAATATTTCTACCGTGCTTCCTTCAGCGAGGACCCCCCCTAGTGGTGGGGATAACCTTCGAACATTTAACGTATAGATTCTTTCGAACATTTAGCGAGTCTTTACTGTACTACCGCGTAATACTGAAACCGCGTTAAGCGGAGCAGCGTTAAGCGGTGTCTTACCGTAGTACGCCTCGACAGGTGGCTCCGTGCAGCGAGATCCTCCGACACTCCGTTCCACCACTACCGCCACTACCACCACCACCACCGGCAACCCTGGCTGGCCTCACGGTTAGCAGCCCCTAGCGAGTCGAGGCCGCCTATGAAGCGGCAACCCCCCAGCGTTCAGTGGTACCGCTTCCTCCGTAGAAGGCGTTACGCGCGCGTACCTCGGCATTCCGTCCGCGGTTTCTTCGCGTATATTTTTCTACTTTCCGAAAATCGTCATCGTTCGTTGTTCATATCCGAAACGCTATAAATTCAATTTCCGTTCGATTTAAAACGGTCTCCGTGCGCAGCTCGTGTAACGGACCGAACGTCCTCTTTCCGATTCCGTGTGTTCTTTCCGATCTGTACGCGCTGTGTCACTCGCGTACAAAGCGTGTGCTGCTTCGTACGAAGTATCGTGTTCGACGAAGAGAGATGGTTGGGAAGTAAGCTGAGCGCGCAGCGCGCAAGTTGCGTTCGAATCTGGCTTCGGTTTTTCCTGCGATGTTTATTTCAAATTCGTAGAAAAATGTGGAAAAATGTAGAAAGATGTTGTTGAAAAAGTATATTCCCGTTGTCCGTGTTTCTTTTCAGTATTTATCGGCTGTACGCGATTCTATTAGTCTATCAACGGCTAATCAATTTTTCCTTTTCCGTTGAAACTGGATTCTAGTTTTTTTTCTTTCTTTCTCTTTCTCTCTCTCTCTCTCTCTCGCTCGCTCAGTCTGTGTCGCGGCTAACGTTGCGCGGGTTAAATTTCACCATCGCATGCGATCCGTAATAGTGTCACGTACACGTTGTTAAAATACTCGATGCACTCGGTCCGAGAGGAGAGCGCAACTCGACACTCGTCTTTTTTCTGTTCTTCCTTTTCGACCAATCCGAGCGTAAACGACCGTTTTATTTTTTCGTATGGCTGGTTCGTTTAATAATAGAACCTTGATTACGGATCATTTGTATTTTTGAAGCGCGTCAAAATTATACGGGACCGCGAGGGCGTGATGAGATCTGCGTCCGGGAAAAATTAAAGCGTTATTGTTCAGATTTTGAATACGTTTACCGGTTAAAACGATTTTTTTTTTTCTTTTTCCTTTTAATTCCCGCCTGGAAAAGATTTTTCAGGGAGGTTCCGTGAAAGCTCTCCGTTTTCATCCGAACATAAATCAATGTGTATTTTTAAATCAAAAAAATGTCTACGCTTAAAGCTTTCTTTTCATTTTCTTTTTATTTTTTTCTTTCTTTCTTTAATTAGTTTTAGTGTCACCTCGATTGCGTGGTAATTGGAAACTTAAAAACTTGGAACGTTATTTCGCATTTCATTGTTTTCTCCGTGTCACCAGGGATGTACGAACGTATACACGTTTCTACTTCTGTTTTTTCTATTTCTTCCACGTTTTCACCTTTTGTTTTCTGTACACAAGTTTCGTACGCCGCTATTGTCACAGTTTTCTTTTTTTTTTTCTCATCCGGTTCATCCGTTACACGCACGAATTGTATACCAATTTTGTTTTATATTCCGCGGATAAATTCGGTGTTGAATTGTTCTGGACGTCGCGTCGCGTAGAAAAAAAACAAAAAAACAAAACTGCAGAATTTCACTTGCTTCCAGCGTTTGGTGCAATTTCAAAATTCCCATGGCTCGCATCTGTTATGCTCGGTGCTAAAAATATTGGCATCTTCGTAATGGAAAAACGGTTACGCGGTGTAGTTACCAGTGAATAAAATTATTTGGAATAGAAGAAGAAAAAAGGAAAAGGAAAAACAGTTCGGTACAAAGTTATATTTTTCTTGACTGTTCGTTCTTGTTTCGACCTCTGCAAGAAGTTTTCCGCGGGAAGAGGTGTCTCTGCTAATTCCGATTCGTCAACGGTAAGTTTTCATAAAAAGAAAAAGAAGTTCACTTTTGCTTAGGCTATATTTTCCCGTTGAATATTTTAAGCCGAAGTCAAGCAAGCTTGACATACAATCGAATTTCCGCGAATTATGCAATCGATAGTTGGTTTTTTTTTCACTTTATTAATGCATAAACCGTTCTACTTTTTCTGCAACATTTGCATCGATATTAATAATAGAACCGCGTCGAATGGCGTGAGAAAAACAATGTAGAAATGTTAAGACGATATTCTCTTCGAGCGGATTACGTTTTGCGTTGGAGGTTATAGGATTTAGCAGCGTAGTTTTAGAATTAAGTTCTACAATCGCAACGATCGTCGCGAAAGAGCGTCTGTGTAAACTTAAACAGGGATAACACGAAGATCAAGAATTAGTATATTTAACGTTGTTGTTCGACTCGTGTTTGCATAAGTCGAAAGGAAGTTGGAAGTAGCCTTTGTGTGATTTACTACTTTATTTCTTTTAACTCTTATGAATTAATTTATTGAGAAAAGAATCGTTCGATATTCAATTATAGATTTTTTTTTATTATTTTATCGATGCAGTACTTGGGTCTTTTTTGACCCAATTTTGTTTTACCTTTCTTAAAAATTTCCTACTGTGGAACAACTGTAACAAAAGTTACTACTTAATACGCGTAACTTCTCTCTTTAACGCTTTCTTGTAAATTCTTTTTGGTTCTCTTTAAAAATTAGAAAATTATTTTAATGAAACGAAAAGATAGTTGAAGCAAATAAATGTTGAAAACGATAGCAGAGTTAAATATTTGTTTACAGGATTTAGTGTGTTTAATTCTTGATTTTGCTTCTTTATTATTATATCTGTAGTTTGTGAGTCTAGAATATTAAAAAATTAAAAACAATTTTTTTAAGGCACACTAATAAGTAGACTGTGCATTTTTTGTATATTTTGGAAGTCTAGAGTATCAAAAAATTAAAAGCAATTTTTTTAAGGCACACTAATAAGTAGACTGTGCATTTTTTGTATATTTTGGAAGTCTAGAGTATCAAAAAATTAAACACAATATTTTCAAGGCGCACCAATAAGTAGACTGCGAATTTTTTGTATATTTTATATGTCTAGAACATCAAAAAATTAAAAACAGTTATTTAAGGCACACTAATAAGTAGACTGTGCATTTTTTCTATATTTTGTAAGTCTAGAACATCAAAAAATTAAAAACAGTTATTTAAGGCACACTAATAAGTGGACCGTGCATTTTTTGTATATTTTATATGTCTAGAGTATCAAAAAATTAAAAGCAATTTTTTTAAGGCACACTAATATGTAGACTGTGCATTTTTTGTATATTTTATATGTCTAGAATATCAAAAAATTAAAAACAA
>SMSQ01004340.1:10968-44092 GCA_019453375.1 Ctenoplectra terminalis | reverse complement strand
TAGGACACTGACAGTGACCAAAGCAGTACCCGGAAATTTGATGCCATTCTAAGCGTTTAACCCATTGCCGCACACTTTTTATTTCGAAGTGGCGCTCAGAAACACACTTTTTTTTTTCAATCGTTTATGTCTACCGGATGAAATTGAGCGTAACTTGTATATTTGGAAGTGAAAATTATCACATTTGGCCACTGTTTTTATAAAAAAAACTTTTGACGGCTATAACCGTCATTTGCTCGTCATATTTTTTTAATAATTAAAATTTGCATGACGTCTATAGCCGTCATTTGCGGCAATCGGTTAAAAAATAATAATGGCAAAAAAATTAAAAATATCAATTTTTTTTATTTATATTAAGTAACTTTTCAAGCTATTTTAATTTACTTAACTTATTTTATACATTCCTTCAATAATAATCGGTAATTAAATATAAAGGAAAAAATCGAAAATTTATAATGTAACACAGGGTATGACAACTTTAACAGGATATTTTGATAATTTTAACATAATAAAAATAATAAAACCATAATGAACGAATAAAGATAAAATTGTGATAGAAAAATTGCCGATATTTAGTTGCTATGTTACATAAGACAACAAATTCTATGTTGAATCAGTTGGTAAAACAATAATAAAAGTGTTATAGTTAAAAAATACAGAGGACGTATATATACGCTTTTCGTATATATTGATGGATTTGCGAGGGCGTATATATACGCCTTTAGCAGTCAAAGGGTTAATATTCATGTTGTCAAGGAGATTTTATTTCTTTTTTTATTACTTCATCACTATTATTCCTCTTCGTGTCGGTTTCACTCTTACGATTTTGACAATTAAGTATATTTTAAAATGTAACACCGTGTAACGTTTTACTTAAAATAAAAGCAATTATTTAATTTGATTTAATTTGATTTAATTTATTATCGCTTTATTTGTTGGATTTAACAAGAAGATATCGCTACACTCGTTGATTTTTTTTTTTTAGCGAATTCGCCACGTGCCTTATGAATATATATTGCCAACTTTAGAATCGGAATAAAGCGAATTATGATTACACGAATTCTATTAGAAATGTTTATATGAAGAATATTGAATTCTTTAATGTTAAAAAGAGATTTCAGTACGATAATTTGATTAAATATTAAAGGAGCTATTAAAATATACGCGAAAGTCAATTTACAAATAGAGATTAATAACAGGAACATTGATTTTTTTCTATTTATAAAATAGTCGTCGTATGGACGCGCATATGCGTACTGATAAAATGTGATAACAAATGATGCGCGTGCTAGATGTCGAATACTACTTAGATTTATGCTCTATGAATATTGATGAACAAATTTTTTAGTTGCATATCATCGCATCGTATAATTAAATATGTATGAACAATCAACACGTTTTATACTAATTTTCATTTTAACCTTTTGAACTCGATTTGTTTTCAATGCTGTTGCGCGTCAACTTGTGTTTATTTTAAGTTAGATTCAGTGAATCAATGTTTTTTTATTTATTTGTTACGATCTCTTAAAGTGTGATGGTTTCGAAAATTCTTTCTAATGTACGGGAAAGGATGTCTATAACAAATGTGTTACAAATGTATATAAACGTATATAACAAATCTATAAAAAATGTATTACCATCTCCAGTGTGACATACGAGTTCAAACGGTTAATTTGCAATGAGAATAGTTAGTTTTATGAATTTAGGTTATTTATTTGTTTTGTTGTTATGAGTTTTATAATTATTATTTTTATTTTAGTTCTATAGTCATGAATTAATTTCATTTTGCATTATTTATCCATTACTGCCTTTAATTATGTTTCGTTATTTATTTAGAGTAAAATACAATTTTAATGTTTTATTTGCTGTTTATAATTCACTCTCTATCTCACGTTCTTCTCTTTATTAACCTTTTCGTTAATTTCGAAATATGTATATATACGACCTTATAATTTAAATTCTTATTTGTTATTTATATATTATTACAATATTATTTATTTTCGTAAATAATATGATAGTATTAATATAATATTATTAGTATAATTAACCTTTTATATTATTAATATAATATCATATTAATAATATAATATTATTTACGAAAATAAATATTATTGTAATAATATTATTAATAATATAATATTATATTAATAATATCATATTATTATTACAATAATATTTATTATATATTTACAAATATATAATAATATTTATTTGTAAGCAATTATTAAAATATTATACCATAATTTATTATACAAAGTACCCAAATTTTTATACATATATTTATCCTCGATTATTCAAAATCATCTCAATCCATATACAGAAAATTTTTTTTATTTCACGGCTCGCAACGGAAGAATTAGAGAGGAATGAAAGCTTAGAAGATAAAAAATACAAAATCCAGCGGAAGATTATTTGCAAAAATCGCAATGATTCGTAATGACTCAGCTATGAACTTGTATTTGTGAAACAATTAGAGAAAGAGAACGTGAAGACAGTAATTTAAATAGTTCATGCGGACAAAGTACGCTAAATGAAAGCTAATTTATTCAGTGCATCAGCATAAACTTGTTACGGAAATAGAAAATTTATACATAGTCATGCGATGTCCCTAGTATCTTTCGTGATTCGAACCGTATTGTTGTAACTATTGATTCTACTGGTATCGATATTTAAATTAGTCCGATAAATGCCTGTGGCATACTTTGTCCGTCTATGCGTACCATAAAATTCCTAATAGGGTATCAATATTATTAACGCTTCCTATTTTCTGTCGCTAATATTTGCATTGCTTTAAAATTAAAAGATTCACTTTGATCCTGGGTGTCATAAATTGAAATAGATAAAGCAAGTGCATTAACGTGTTAACTCGTCACCGGTCAGCAACGTTTAGGTTCGAAAAGACGAGTTAACTCGTCACCGGTCAGTAATGTTTAGGTTCGAAAAGACGAGTTAACTCGTCACCGGTCAGCAACGTTTAGGTTCGAAAAGACGATTTAACTCGTCACCGGTCAGCAACGTTTAGGTTCGAAAAGACGAGTTAACTCGTCACCGGTCAGTAATGTTTAGGTTCGAAAAGACGATTTAACTCGTCACCGGTCAGTAATGTTTAGGTTCGAAAAGACGAGTTTACTCGTCACCGGTCAGCAAAGTGTTAATACAAAAAAAATATACATATTTTTTTCAACACAATATACATCGCATAATAAGAAATTCATGTTGGCGCCATTGGCAAACCACGTAATTTTGGTAAACATTATTATTTTGGCAAATGCACGCGGCGGTCAACGTGTTAAAAATATTGCAAGACAATTATCGCTAAAAACCGCACCAATTTATTGGCTAACCTAATACGTCAATTGTTTCACAGTTATTTACGATTGTCAATTTTGGAAAAGCATTCACAACTTGTAATCATGGCTCCTTATCAACAGTTCACACGCTGATACAATTTCTATAGCCACTATTGTACACGATTTTTCGATACGAGAAAATCACCTTTGATCCACGCTGTATAAATGTAACCTTTAATTAATGCACCTCTTGAAAATACACGCAAGCCTCTCTTATGGACAACTGTTATGAATCATCTCTTTCAACACGACACGTGCGTCAATCATTGTTTACGCAATTTCGATGTAAAACAGAATATCTTCATCGGTGGTCCTTGTCGGACTAAAACAACTCATTGATCTCTGTCAACTACGGATGACGGCAAACTCTCTTTACGCGGAAACGTATTGCAAACAAAAAAGTGTTGCATCAAAGAGGGTGAGGTTACTTAAGCTCTTAAACATTCAGCCCGTGAGTGTCACGGGCGTTCACTTGAGAAAAAAATTGTTTAAACTCCACACCGATTTTGATCAACTTTTCGTTATATTCACGGAGTAGAATATTCAACGAGTAATATCTTCTCTGTATTACCAAACACGGAATAATCCGCCGACAGCGACATCGTACCGTACCGTTGAATAATAATATTTGCACTGAGAATTTTATGTTTATTAATATATATTATCCTTTGTGCTCTGATATATCATTATAATCGGTTAGTATTGATAAAGAATAGGAGATATTTAATTCGGGACGAATTATAAATGATATGATGAAGTATACACGATTGTGTAGGTTTCGGTGATAAATGAGAGTCCCTGCGATTTAATTCGCGATCCAAATATGTTAAGTTGCGTGCTATGATAAGAATTTGAAAGCATTTGGTCGGAAAAGTAGCGAAGAATTTAAGAAGAAAGTTATAAAAGCCTACAAAGTAAAATCGTATTTTTTTTGTAACATATTTTAATACAACTCATTAATTAATTATAAGATATAATTTTTTCAAATTGATACCTTCGGTGCTTAGGAACAGAAAATGCCTAAACAAAAAATTCAGTGTCGGTAGCGCTTAACTAGTGTTGAATAAAAATTGTGAAATTTTTAATGACAAATTTAAATGTGTAATAGTGTGAATAATTTCCGAAATATCGAGGAAAATATATTTCTCGTTCCTAATTTTAAGTGCTGTTTTCACTCTATAAATATGGATGATTGTAGATAAAAAAAAACATGTAAAATATATTTTTAATACCAGTTTTACGAGTACATTTAAATACAAATTTTTTGTAACATCATTAGTTCAGTTTAGTTCAAATCAATAGATTTCTATTAACAGAGACTTATTTGGTTAATGTTTCGTACATAAATTTCATTTCGAGTTTACATATTCCGCATGGATGATTGTTAAACTTAAGCAAGAAATCTGAACTGTGTCAGATCGAGTTCGGTGAATTTAGTTTTAAACACTGTATCGTATGTAAATTTCACTAAAATTGACGCGTTACACTTAAACGAGGTACTTTGTAACACTAAACCAGAAACGATCGTCACACCTCGCGTTGGATACGGGAAACGTCTTCGTTAAGTAATTATTTTAGATTAACTTAGCATTGGTGTTTCAAGATGCAAGAATATTTTAATATCGTTTTCAGAAAGGATCGTTGTGTTTGATAAAATAGGTGCTGTATTAAATTACCCGTAATAAATAATTTCGTCTGTGATAAAACTTGGTTGCAGGGAAACGAGCAGTTTAAATAAATTACGAGCCCGGTGAAGTTTTAATTCTGAACAAAAGTTTCGTAAAGATAAGAGCTTACGTTTAAATTCTTTGAAAATTACCACATCGACCACGCCTAGTTTCAACGTTGTGTTTAATTTGTGGTATTGCTCGCTGCATGCCTAATAAAGTAGCAAACAGGAAGCAACTATCCTGCCTCTGTTCTTCCGTACGAACAAAATTAACTTCAACGTACTTCTGATGTCTCTTAGATTATTCTCATTACATTTGTTTTTTTTCTTTCTTTACTTTAACTCTCGTACGCTTCTCGGATGAAAATTTACACGTTTTCTGTTTCTAAATACTGTAAAATATTTTATTTCCTTTCGATTATGGTATAATTTGATGTACAAGTAATCCTCCTAATATAACTAAATTCACGGAACTCAATCTGACACAGTTCAGATTTCGTGCTTAAGTTTAACAATTATTCATAAAACTTGAAATGAAATTTGTATACGAAAAATGTACTAAATAAGTCTCTGTTAATAGAAATCTATTGATTTGAACTAAACTGAACTAATGATGTTACAAAACATTTGTATTTCAATGTACTCGTAAAACAAGTATTAAAAATATATTTTACATGTTTTTTTTTATCTACAATCATCCATATTTATAGAGTGAAAATAAGTCTCTGTTAATAGAAATCTATTGATTTGAACTAAACTGAACTAATGATGTTACAAAACATTTGTATTTCAATGTACCCATCAGAATGATCCAATCGAAGCTCGTAAAACTAGTATTAAAAATATATTTTACATGTTTTTTTTTTATTTACAACCATCCGTGATTGTAGATTGAAAACAGCACTTAAAATTAGGAACGAGAAATATATTTTCCACGAAACCGTGTTATATGAGACCCAGAGCAATACAAAAAGGGAGGTTACGTTCCGAAAACTTATTAAAATCAAACTTTTTTTTTTAATTCCATATAAGCAGCTTAATTTTTATTAAAAATATTAATGTATGTATAACACGAAATAGAAAGAAAAAAAAAACAAAAAATATTATTTTCATTTAACGTAACCGTAATTTAATAAATTTCTTCCTCGTCGCTACTCAGTATGATCAAACAAGAACGTTTTTTCGGTCGATCGATATCACCTTCACTTTCTGAACTTTTTTCTTCATTTAGATTTTGTGCACCTTCTATCCCCTTTAAAAAATCTGTAATTTTAGTTTGTTTCCTGGTTCTTACAAGATAGCATCATTTTAAGGTAATTTAGTTTTTGAATACGTTAAACAAAAATCATATTATCCAGTGCTGTAGAAGTACAGTGTTGTGTACAAAGGTTTTCGCAATTTTTTTATCGTGTTACAGCGAAACAGTGTTATAGAATGCCGTGTTGTAGCAGGGCTACCTGTACTTTGTATCGCAATTAAATTGTATAAATTTCTTTATTTTGCAATAAGAAAACTTGTTTTGTTTTAAAAACACTTCTCGTACCAACGCGTGAAAAAAAATTTAACGAATGAAAAATAATTTTAATTAAACTGTACGTGAAAAGGTTAAGTAAAAAAAGTAACATCATTTGTGTAACTGTTTCCGAGAAGCGTATGAGGGTTATGATTTTTTGATTAAAATTTATATTCATACTGAAACTACCAATAATTAAATTTGTATTAAATATTTGTACCGTGTTAAACACTGTTTTACTGTTAAATTCTGTACCGAATGAAATAAATGTATTAAGAATTTATATTAAAAAAATAAAAGTGAAAGGTACATGGAAAAATACCTGTTGCAACAGAGATAAACGTTTATGCATATTTTTAGCACAAAAACATATGAACAAATAAAATCTCAGAAGATATATTGTAGTAAATTTATAAAATTTGTATAAAAATTATGGATTGGACATTTTAACCTCTTCGTTAGTTCTAGTGTTAAGATAACAAAAAGAGTTTATAGAATACTGGTTGCAGTAGTTAACTTAACCGATTGCCGCAAATGACGGCTATAGACGTCGTGCAAATTTTAATTATTAAAAAAATATGACGAGCAAATGACGGTTATAGCCGTCAAAAGTTTTTTTTATAAAAACAGTGGCCAAATGTGATAATTTTCACTTCCAAATATACAAGTTACGCTCAATTTCATCCGGTAGACATAAACGATAAAAAAAAAAAAGTGTGTTTCTGAGCGCCACTTCGAAATAAAAAGTGTGCGGCAATGGGTTAAACGCTTAGAATGGCATCAAATTTCCGGGTACTGCTTTGGTCACTGTCAGTGTCCTATTTGGACAACTAGTCGCAACGACTGACAAGCGAAAAACGCGCGCCGTCCATATAGATGGATTCGTCCGAGAGCGCGCCGCAGTCAAAGGGTTAATAAGGTGTCATATTAAATTAAATATCTAAACATGTTATATTATAATTCAAGGATAATACAAACGAAACAGAAAATAGGATAACCTCAGTGCGCGACCGCGTGATTAAAACACATTACAACAGACATGACCTAAAACCTAACCGAGTGTATCAATTCCAATAGAAATAGCGAAAATAACAACGGAAAATAAAATAAGAACCAAAGCGTGGCTGTTAGAAAGCACATTGAAAGATGTGCTTTTAACAAAAGTTGTTTAATTAAAGTTGAAATAATTAAAGAATATAATGTGTCTTGTGAGCGCTGTTTATTTTGTTAAGAAACAGATATGAAAAGCAGTAGAGTTTTGATACAATGTTATGTTTTATGATGAAAGTAAATTCAATATCCAGCGATCCAATGATCGCTCAAAAACATAGGAAAGGTTAGGAATTTGCAGCTAACCAGGAAGGTTTGCTAACCCAGAAATTTAAAAAATTATGAAACTGCATAAAAACGGAGTAAGATATGTCTAACATAACCCTATTTATTATTCGAGCCATAAGTTGATTAAAATCAGAAATTAGCCACTGAAAAAATTAAAATATTTTCTTTTCGTGAAATATTTCAAGAACGACAAATGATATTAATCTTATGGTTTTGCTGTGTCTACAAAACTCTGTAAAAAAATTGTTTTAAAAATCATTCCAACATATGTAGTTCAACCTTTTTTTTTTTTTTTAATAATTCTTTACCGAAGTATTACTATTTTTACTGTAATTATACTGTTATTATAGCACGCTATTATTATAGTACATTGTTATTACAGTATAAGTATAGTAAAAACAGTAAAACTTCGGTAAAAAAATTATTTCTTAAAACTTCAATTTAGATATTCTGTATATTTTTGCATATTAAGTGCATTATGTGCAATTTCGCATTTTTAAATTTCCTATAAATTCATAAAAATCCGCAATATGTTTATTATGATGTACACACATTATTCCCAAAAAAGTGATCAGAACATTGACTGTATTAAAAAAAAAACACTAACAAAAACACGATACAGCAACTATTAAAATTAAAAAAAAAATGCTAAACTTCCCCATAAACTTTAATTCTCCAAAAACATTGTTTCCACAGACTGAGTCGCTGGTAACCCAACTTAGTTCCTGCTGGGACTTAAAATAAACAATTTAAAAAAAATATACGTATTTACTCGTAAAAAAAATAATTTTAAATAGAATGCTTCGAAACGGTTGTACAAAACTGTAGGACAATGACCGTAAGTATAGAACACACATTGTAAGAGAATGGATGTTATACAATTGCCCAGGAGTTATTGACACAGCTCCATAATCGCTCGATCTCAATTCCATTGAGATGATTTGGAATAAACGTGATATGCAAATACGAAAACATTGTATAACCAGTAAGAGTGGTTCGGAAATAAAATTGGAATGGAATATTATACGGACATAAATTACATGAAAAAAATGTATCAAATAAATATCAAAAATATTAACAGAAACGCTATCTCGTACATTAAATACCAATTTTATGTTTAATTACGTATACTTATTAAATTTCCTACGAAGTGTGCCAATTATTTTATGAGATCAAAGAGACTCAGAATTTATTTAATTTATGCAGTGCTACTTTTTTTATACGATTGTATAAAATATATTTTTTTACACCGTTTGATTAACCTAGAGTACGAAACATATGTTGTAAAAAAGAAGAAAAAAAGAGTATTAAAAATACATTTTTGCAAAATTTTAAATTTACGTTTTCTCATCATATTTACATGTGTTTCAAATAATTTTGTGTGATAAAAAAAGTTCGGAATTTGATATTCCCTGCCATTTGCCTTCCTTTACGTAAAATATTTATAGAATAAAAAAATTTTTCATATTAAAAACATAAAAATGTTATTTTTTTTGTTTGTATAAAAGGTTAACCGAATAATACAAAAAATAATATTTTTATGTTTTTAATATTAATTTTAATATTAATTTTTTATATTATTCGTTAACCGAATTAAAATAATATTTTTATGTTTTTAATATTAAAAATATTCGTTAACCGAATAATACAAAAAATAATATTTTTATTTTTAATATTAAAAATATTATTTAATATATTATATAAATATTATAATAATATTTTTGTTTTTAATATTAAAATACCTCTACAAATATTTCAATTTATATTTTCTTTCTATGTCTATACGTGTGTTAATAATTCTGTGATTGACTGTACCGTCGCACACAAGTAAAACGTATTTTCTTCTTTAATTAATATCAATATCAGATCGTCCAATTCCACGAATTTATTAAACAATCGAAACAAACGTATTGTTTAATCCAATTGTTATCAGCGGACGCATGAAATTGTTTTTAAATATAAAACTGAATATCATTCAGTTTTCCTAGACAATTTTTTTTCTTCGCTAACTAATTTAATGTTTCGGCAAATTTAATTACTCTCGTTTCTTCTTTTGTGCCTCGTTGTTTTACAGTCCAGACACGTATCGTTGGCAAGTTTAATTAAAAGCTACGCACGAACCTTCAAATTCCGAACCTCGTTTACCGGCGTGAGAAACAAACGAAAGACAAATGGGAGGAAAAATAATCGTATGAAACGTTCGAGTTAAAAACTTGATATTTTTCTACAATCTTGCGTAAATAAATAATTTTTTTCTTAATACATGGAGATCAGTGATGAGTCGAAAAAACATTCGAATTCGAGACAATCGAGTTACAGTAGACACCCGTACAACGCGGGGGATACGTTCCGCGTAATAGGAAATCGCGTATAACGCGATTTATGCAAGTTCAGACATTTCTCTAAATTGTAACGGTTATCGCAAATTGCTAATTAGACGCGATTCAGTTTCAAATATTATTTCGTCGCGAACAGACTGTTAGTGTTATACGTAACTAACTTGTTTCGAACAAAGTTTCTTTCAATAAAGGAAAAGCAAAACAGAATATAGATAACTTAATTATAAAAAAGAATATTGTATAGGTTACAATAATATTTATACGAGGAAAATATATGTTTTAACTATGCGTACTGAAATAAATAAAATACTTGCAAAGTTGAGTAAATGTTAAATAGTGAAGTGCATATTTTTATTTTTATTAAATGTTGAATAAAATTATTTTTCTCTTGTATCTTTAAATGTCTATGTCTATGTATTATTATTCTTTTTACAAACCGCTACTTGTTTTAAACCGTTAGCTTCACTGTTCATATATGAACAGCAGATAATTGTATAACATTTGCTTTTCCGAACAAAAAATCAAAAATTCTGTTAAAATGTGAAATTTATCTTACGCGTAATATGGGACCGTTTATCGCGCTGTACGAGTAACAGACCCAATTTTTTCATCGCGTTAACGAGAGTCTGCTGTACTTTGTATTACAATTAAATTACATAAATTTCCTTATTTTGCAATAATAAATTAAATATCTAAATAGTTAGCAGTTCCAATTTTTTCATCGCGTTATACGGGAGTCTACTGTACTTTGTATTACAATTAAATTTTTTTCGTCGCGTTATACGGGAGTCTACTGTACTTTGTATTACAATTAAATTTTTTTCGTCGCGTTATACGGGAGTCTACTGTACTTTGTATTACAGTTAAATTGCATTTTCTTTATTTTGCAATAATAAATGAAATATCTAAATAGTTAGCAGTTCCAATTTTTTCATCGCGTTATACGGGAGTCTACTGTACTTTATATTACAATTAAATTACCTAAATTTCCTTATTTTGCAATAATAAATTAAATATCTAAATAGTTAACACTTTCGCTTCGGCAATCCAGTCCGCCGAATTGCCATCACTGAACGGAAAGCACGCGACAGACATGTGCACGGTGCGCGTAGTTTTTGTATACAGGGTATCCCGAAAGGCCTATAAGTTCCTTTAACGGATGATTCCTAAGATGATTTCAAGCAACTTTATCCTTTGCCAAAATGTCAAGATCAGCTTTGTTAACGAGTTATTAACGAAAAACACTGACCAATCGCAGAGCGAGTAAAGCGGCTGGCCGCGAGCGGGAGCGTTGACTCTGTGCCGCGCTTATGCTTTGACGAGCAAGTCGGAATGTATCGAAGCAACTGCCAACGAGTGTAAGAGTCGCCGAGTGGTGTGAACAGATTTATGGATGCGAGTGAGACTGAACCGGGTGTGTTTTTGAAAAGTGTGACCGTGGACGAAAGTCTTGGGTGGTCGAAAGAGTGTTAGCGAAGAGTGTCTGGGTTATGCCTAGGATGTTTGGGACTGAGAAACTGGGCCGTGAGAACGAAGTGTACGTGACTGCGCGATTGGAAGAAATGGATGCGAAGATTTTGGGTGCGAGTGAAAAAGGATGTGTGTGGAAAAAAAATAGAGCGATTGAGGGATGGATACTTAGGTGCGTGAATGTTCGGGGCGCGGGGGATTATTGTATGATTGTTGCGAGGAGAGAGAGTGGCGCGGCAGAGCAGTGTAGTAATAATAATATTGAACTTTAATAAATTTAAATAAACCAAGCAACCCCACGTGTCAGTGCTTGATCATCTCTGACAACCCTTCCGAACATTGTAGTGTCCAGTGTTATTATAGTGTCCAGTCTATCTCTTCCGTTTTCTTTTCCTTTCTATCTCTCTTCCTCTTACACGAGTATTGAATAAATGTTATATCAAATAAATAAATAAATTATTATTCGTGTGGAACGAATAAACCGAGTTTCAACACTGGTTCGCAGTTGCTTCGATACATCCTGACTTGTTCGTCGAGGCACAAACACGGCGATAAAGATACGACTTCGCATCTCGTTAAATCGATGAAACAAGGTTCGTGTGCCTCTTTGTAGGATCTTCATTGAAAGCTGAGTTCCCCCGAAACACAGCTGCACAGTTTTTGTGTAGAAAATGGAACAAGAATAGTCGCGTACTGGTTTTAAGGGAAGCATCGTTTGTTGCTTCAGAACCTCAAAGACACTTATGCGTGTACAGGCCTCGAACGAGATCTCTCTTTGAATAGCGCGCAAGGTCTCACGTGCAACGTGTTATACGATGGAAATTATATTTATCTGGATAATAAGGATGGAATATTCTGTTTTATTTTCGTATACCAACACACAATCGGATATTTTGCACACAGTAGAGATTCAAAGCTACGGTGTCTCACGTTCAAAACCGATCATCCTTTGAGACAGAATATAACATTTTCAATATTGAACCGAACAATTATTGGATACGAAAATAATATGGGATTGGAGAGAGTGTTTCTAAAAAAATAGCCGATACTGGACAGTCGATTACTTTTCCATTGATCGAACGTTTCCATTCATTGAGAAATATATTTGTATACTTGCTGTAGCGGGATCGTTGCCGTTGCTTATTTAGAAAATAAAGAACTGTTTTCTTACAATTTCTTCTTCAATTTGAAAGAATTTCATTTTATTTTTATTTATTATTATTATTTATTATTATATTATATTATTTTTATTTATTATTATTATTTATTTTTATTTTATTTTATTTTATTTTTATTTATTATCGTGGGGATTATTTGAAGATAGGACAGTTAGATTACGATGTAGGAACGATTTTATTTGAATACGGTAAACGATACAAAACGAAAGAAGGTACAACGCAAGGACAACGCAAAGACAACAAATAACGACTCTACATACTCTCTCGCTTCGACTCGATTAACAACAACTGACTCGCCCTCGGCGGGAGGTCCTCCTTTTATATCGTACCTTGTTTTCTCGATCATTCCCGAAACCACTTTGTTCGCGAATGTCCCCGAGGATTCGATCGAGGTTTCGGGGACGTCGGTCGTCGCGCGAACCGTTAACACCGCGCTCGCGCTACCGCCACATCCCACATTATTATTATTATTTATTATTTTATTTTATTTTTATTTATTATTATTATTTATTATTATTTTATTTTATTTTTATTTATTATTATTATTTATTATTATTTTATTTTATTTTTATTTATTATTATTTTATTTTATTTTTATTTATTATTATTATTTATTATTATTTTATTTTATTTTTATTTATCTCTTACAGGAATATCGAACATTTTTTAAGTATTATCAATTAGTTGAATTATGCGCCACTAGCAGTTCGTGTCGATCTGCGGTGACCGTCATTCGACGTGTTAATCATTAACTTGTCATTAAATTAAGTTCAATACAATAAAGAGATACGATACGATACGACAGAGTAAACTAAATGTTGCTGGTCTAATGAAAAAATAGTAATAGTAAATTTGGCAATTTTGTTAGCTTCTTATATCTGACCCTGTGTAGGTGGAGTTGACTACGTTTGCCAGGGTCTTTAGCTCCATAGGTGGAGCACTGCCACCTCTCTGACCTGTGCCAATTGGGCACACCCCCAACCCCAAAGCAGGAGTAAGAAAAAATTTCACTTGTGCCATAAATTAAAGGTCCCAAGGACTACGCAGGGAAAGCCACTCCAAGGTGTCAACCAGATCCTTGGGATCCAATAGAAAAAATTACCGTTGCCTGTGAAAGCACTTGTTTTTATTCATTTTACAAGTTTCCTCTCGTAAACGAAACATAAATTTTTAATTTTGTGAATCATCATGGTGCGATATCTTTGGTAATCGAGCGTAATCGTGTTGAACACAGAATGTCTCCGTAGCGGAGCCAAAGGAGCGCTTAAAATCACTTATAACATATATTGATAAAAAAAAGTTCATATCAAAGCGAGAAAGAGTAATTAATTTTAGTTTTTTCGTAATCAAGAAACAAAATTCCGAATACAGAGGGATATCATTGTGTTGGGAGAATATGTGCATACCCCCCGAGGATTCCTGAGGACTAGTCAGTCAGTCTGTTTTAGCAGCCAGCACTCCTCACGTTGAAGACCGGCACCATTTTAACATTATATTTCTTCGTATAGCTTTCCAATTGCAATAGTATTTTTACATTTCTCATTTTTACTCAACAAAATCTATTTTCTAGGATACGTGCATTTTTCCACCTGCGATTTTATTAAGAATAAAACAGTTTCCACGGTAAACACTGTTTTACCATTTTAATAAATATTCCAGCACATTGCTGCAAAATACTATAAGAAATTGAATTTTAATTTGAAAAAATCGAACCAACTTTCTCCGATACCTAATATATCGGTCGAGAAAGAGTCAGCGACGATCGGCTACATAAACTTCAGTCACGAAACGAAATCGTTTAATCTTTGATCTGTCTGTAGTTGTTTATCGTGACTGTATCGTAATTATTATGATGGGAACGATATCTCGTATTGTTCCACGAACGGTAGATGGATAAGTTTTTAATAGTCGATTAAACTGACAGTAAGATGTCGCTTGTCGTTATCTCGATGATATTTCAGTTTGGTGGAAAAGTATCATTAAAATTCGATATCGATTAAAAACTTTCCTTCGCTTAATTAAAATTGTATAAATAATTCAGATCCAATGATCGTTAACATATTTCCAACAGCGCCAGTTACGGTTCTTAAAGTGTTTCGAACGAGTCACCTAAATAGATTTTTAGGGGAATTAATTCTGGAAATTTTTAAAATAAAGTTCATCGTTCTTTAAAAATATTGGCAATAAAATTCCGTAGGATGAAATATAAAAGTGAAATACTATTTACCGTTACTATTTTTTTTTACAGAAAATTTCATGTTCTTTTAAATTTTGATATAGATTTTAAATCTGTAATAAATATCTTATAACTGGATTTATATATTAAAATGTTTCTTAACAATTATTATTGATATTATAAAAATTTTTTAAATAAAGTTCATCGTTCTTTAAAAATATTGTGCAATAAAATTCCGTAGGATGAAATATAAAAGTGAAATACTATTTACCATTACTATTTTTTTTTACAGAAAATTCCATGTTCTTTTAAATTTTTATATAGATTTTAATAATAAATATTTTATTATAGATTATTATAATATAAATATTTTATATACACTATTTCTTAATAATTTTTTATTATTAGATATTTATCAATACAGCTACGACAAAAGAATCTGAATTTAGTTAAATTTTTGTATTTGTTATATATAACTTGGTGAGAAGTTCAACTATTTTCGTGACCCACGGCAGAAGACCATACGGAGTAAAGAGTTTCCTCCTTCCTTTTCATTTCAAAGCATTTCTGATAAAAATATCGCAGGAAGAAATCAATCTGAGATCGAGATTGGATTTTTATAAGCTTCAGAAAGTAGCTTAAGTCTTATAAGGATTCGATGGAATTCCGCGATTCAATCGTTGTTGCTCTTGCGAAGCTAACATTCCTCGTGATAGCAACGATTACTCCTCAATGTTCGGAGGTTAAAATAAACGCTCGAGTTGGAAAGTGTCGGAGAATGAAACACTGGATGGTATAGTTTTCTCTTTAATTAAACTTGTTAGCGAAACATATTCCTTGAAGAGTTTCATATAGCTAATATCGATTTTAAATCTAATAAGGAAACCGCACAGAGTTATGCTATCACGAGGGGAGCGCACGAAGCGTAGCTCTCCGATTTTCATGGAACTTTGCAAGTCGATAAAGAATCACTGATGATTGAATTGCAAAAGATGCAGTCTGTGTTCAATATTAGACGTAGATGCTCGATATCTACGTCCGTTTTATGGGATATTTGACAATAAAAATTGACCTAATGCGCTAGAGGGACGAAAGACATTAAAATATGATGATTTGTCACACTGACAAATCGTTTTCTCGAATAAAACTTTAATTAACCCATTCGCTGCCAAGCCTAAATTATACGAAGTCATTACCATTGTCATTTATATTATGAGCGTTATTGTTTACCAAAGCTTTGTTATTTCTTGGTAAGAGCACATATATTATCATACATAATCATTTGCAAGCATAAAACCAAAGACGAGTATACTCGTCGTCTTGGCAATGCATGACACCCTGCATTTTGCAACACTTTGAGCATTTTTTGCAATAAAAATCGTTTACGGAATATCTTAATAATTTTTGGTTTTTTGACTCGTGTAACCTAATCAATTTTTACTCAGCATTCGATTCTTGTTCCAAGCGTACAACGAAATTTTTACCTATTTATTAAATTTTTACCTACGATAAATAAACTGATGGTAACATTTATATCTTGATAAAAAAGTAAAATAGTAAAAAAGTAATTATTACGTCCTATATTTCTCACAATAGCATAAAACTTTTGTTTCAATCATTTTTTCGTATACCAAATAGTTTACAATTACCTTAGGTGGCTCCTCTTTTATTTACTTTTCTCTTTAATAGATTATTTATATTTAATTCCGAGTTATTACTGTTCATCACGCTTCGTATCAAATTTTTTTTATCTTCCTTGCAACACTTCAAAATAAAATAAACTAATTTATTTATAAAGATCAATCATCGACACCTTTCCCTCTACTTTTCAAAAAAGTTTACCATTTCTCTATCAATTTTTCAATCCCCATTTTAATACCCTTTTAATTCCTGTGTATTACTGTTTATCACGTTTCGTATCCAATCTTTTTTTATCTCCGTCCCAACACTCCAAAATAAAATAAACTAATTTATTTATAAAGATCAATCATCGACACCTTTCCCTCTACTTTTCAAAAAGTTTACTATTCCTTTACCAATTTTTTAATCTCTATTTTAATATTATTTAAATTCCCATTTATTAGTATTTATCACGCTTCGTATCCAATTTTTTTTTATCTTCGTCCCAACACTTCAAAATAAAATTAAATAATTTATTTACAAAGATCAATCATCGACACCTTTCCCTCTACTTTTCAAAAAGTTTACTATTCCTTTACCAATTTTTTAATCTCCATTTTAATATTATTTAAATTCCCATTTATTAGTATTTATCACGCTTCGCATCCAATTTTTTTTATCTCCGTTCCAACACTTCAAAATAAAATAAACTAATTTATTTACAAAGATCAATCATCAACACCTCTCTTTCCACTTTTCAAAAAATTTACCATTTCTCTACTAATTTTTCCATCCCGATTTTTAATATTATTTAAATTCCCATTTATTGGTATTTATCACGCTTCGTAACTAATTTTTTATTTGCTTCGGAACACTTCAAAATAAAATTAAGTAATTTATTTATAATGATCAATCATCGACACCTTTCCCTCTACTTTTCAAAAAAGTTTACCATTTCTCTATCAATTTTTCAATCCCAATTTTAATATTATTTAAATTCCCACTTATTAGTATTTATCACCCTTCGAATCCAATTTTTTTTACCTCCGTCGCAACACTTTAAAGTAAAATAAACTAATTTATTTATAAAGATCAATCATCAACACCTCTCTTTCCACTTTTCAAAAAATTTACCATTTCTCTACTAATTTCTCAATCCCCATTTTAATACACCATCAAATTTTATTCACGATTGTTTAAAATGCTCGCATTGCTCACAGAATGTCCCAATAAAATCGATCCGTCAGTCGACGAATCAGATAGTAACACAATTTGGCCACTGCCCGTAAATACATCACAATCTGAACGTATTTAAAAGAGATAATTATCTACAGAACAGATTGATAGGAATGAAATTATCGTAGCCTCGTTTCCAGCATACCGGGAACATTTTAATGCCGGTTTGACGTAGCATCGGCCTAGTTGTTGCGCGGCACATGTTACCCAACGTAATCGCTCAGGGGTACGCGAAGCCGTGCACTTTCAGTACGTACATACAATCGTATTTACTGCGTCACATTGGTGGCCACGGTACTTGCGCTCTTTTTCTTACTCCAATCGATATTATTGATCATTAGAACGAGCGACAATCCGTGTCACGGAAATATGTTTGCAAATTCATTCATCTTCGTTTCGTCGACGATCTATTTATCGATAGTGTTGGCTTGATTTATCGAAACAGAAGAACAACAAAAAAAATATTGCCATCAAAAATTGTCGTAATCAACTTGTCAACTGTGTAATTAATTGAGAAACTTCTTCACAGGTAGAGATAAAAATTAGTAAAACACAATTAATTTTAGGAATTTATTCTGGTTATTATTTTTGATGTAGCGTATTGCTTTTGGAACGCTTGGAGAATTATTTAGAATTCAAATTGTAAAACGTGGGATAAAATTTAAGTAGATATTTATATCTATTGTTACTGTTAATACGTTGACTGTCACCATTTTGCTAGTTTATAATATTCGAGAAAATTAAAATATTAAATTTATAAATATTCGAGAAAGTACATAATCCCAGCGAACCGAATCTATATTTTCTACAAATGGAAAATATTAAAAAGCGCGTTGCTGTAAAATACAATTTCCATGAAACATTACGAACTAATAATGTTCCAATGTGTTAAGTGTCTACCGTGAATAATAATATCAGTGCAAACCATGTCTTTTTTTTTCTTTTAATTCACAGTAATTTCATAATTAATAATTGCATCTCAAACTGGTCACTAATAATTACCAAACTGATGCAATCTTACCACTTTGACGGCCGCACATTTTTCGCATCGCCTTTAGATTGTTGGCGACAATATTTACTCAAACGTTCCTAGCATAATTATTAATAAGAAAAGAGTTAAGATCACTGTTACACTATTTTTAATGTTTCTTTAAAAATAACATCGGTATGTATTAGTATATAAACATCGAAATGTGAAACCATTTGCAGAAAATAGCTGTACAAAGTCACACGGACGTGGCAGCGATTGTCAATGTGTTAAATTGTTACAGATATTTTGAGTTCACGCATTGGTAACGCTCTCTATTATGTTATTTTCGTTTCTTCTTTTATTTTTCTGCTCTTCTTTCTCTTCTTCTCTCTTCCAATTTTAGTATGCTACGATGTGATATGTGCCCATAATTATGAAAGTGGTCTAAGTCAAAATTAAAAAAAAATGAGTATATCACTTATTTCACTTCAATATTAAAAATATATCAAAAAATTATAATTCGATAAAATATATCAAAAAATTTAAATTTCAAAAAAAGTAAAAAATAAAGTAATTTCAGTTAGGTCGATTTTAATTCTTATAAATATGAGTATGGCGTAAAGTGGACTGTATTTAAAAAAAAACTAATTAAATTGTCTTTTTTCTTTTCGTATAAAGTTCTATTTGTTATAGTATTTGATAGAGTACGGTATACAGGGTGTTTGTAAAATTATAGTACAATCGGCAAGGGGATGATTGCGCACGTGAAATTTAGTCGAAAATAATAGAATAAAGTTTCTTCATACGAGGCTTCATTTCTGAGAGAATTGAGTTTGAAAACAATTTCGTACATTTTTAAACAATATCAGTCATCTGTTATAACTGTTATTATGACTGTTGTGAATGCATGAAATTGTTTTCAAACTCAATTTTCTCACAAATGGAGCCTCGTATGAAAAACTTTATTCTATTATTTTCGACTCAATTTTACGCGAGGAATCATTTCCTTTCTGGTTATACTACGATTTTGAAAACACTCTGTGCACAGGGAATAGTCTAATTATAACTGATAACTGATACTGTTTAATTTAATTAAAATATTATTAAAATATATTATATATAAATATATAATTTATATACAATATAATTATATATAATTATATATTATGCATAGTACATTATTTAACTAAATATAATCTTTCTTACTTATGAAATTATTTTCTACTATTTACTTGTTATAACTAATATTCAATATTTTACACTAATATTTAAAAATTATATTTTATTATTATGAAATTAATATTTTATAACTATATTAATTATTTAACTATATTTTATTATTATAAAAATAACTGATTTATTTCTACAGTTCACAAATGTCTGAATTTTTTAAAAACAGTAGAAAATAATTTCAAAAAGAAGAAACAATATATTTAATTAAATAATCTATCGAAATATAAATTTTAATAATTCATATATTTTTATAACATAATACTTTTCCACTAAACCGTTATTCACACACGATAAAAAAACTAATTATCATAATATTTCTATCCTATTCTTGTAAGGAAACATCCTTTGTTGTTAACATACGTTGAAATTTCCACCTCACGTTTTATTAAGCTCCACCATAATTAATTAAATCCCCGCTGGCTTGTGTGGTGTTGAATTTAGACAGAGTTGTTTATGCGACTAGCCAAGTTAAGGTCAATTATGCTAAAATTATTACATACATCAGCATAACTACCTCATGCATGAAACGCGGAAGATAATTGAAAAGCCTAAGCTAGGTGACTAATCCTTCGCTAAATAATTACTTTCATTAACCCGTCTTTTTAACAAACTTAATATATCGTTGTATAATTTAGCTAATGCTTCAAAGAATCACTAAATTTTTCTTACTCACAAATCTAATTTTATGAATCAATCGATATACTTTACATTATTAATTGCTAACTAAATATTAATATAAATATAATAATAATAATAATTTTGCGACAAGAACAGGCGTATTTAATAGATATCTTTAAAATAATAAAAGCATAGTTAGGATCGGTTGAGGACAATCTTAACCTAACTAAAGGTTACCTTACATTTTCTCTTCTATACAGATTATTAGCATTTTAAAGCATGTCGTTAATAATACAGGGCTGAATTTAAATTTTTAGAGATCTTAAACATTAAAAAAATTTTGAAAATCCTTGTACAGGTTTTACTGCTTTGAGAAGATTTAAAAATTTTATTTTAAAATGCTGCGTTGCACCCGTTTTTTATGCTTCAAGCATGTGCTCGTTTTATTTATTGGTATAATCTAGCATCGAAGACATTGGGAACACGCGATGAATTAAGCAGGTTCTTGGAAATAAAATTTTGTCATTTTTTTAATACTCTAATTATTATTTTAGTTAACTAAATTGTTATTACTAACTTTTAAAACGATATTAAAAACACGCAGTGAATTGAGCAGGCTCTTGGAAACAAAATTTTGTCGTCTTTCTAATAATCTTATTTTTATTTTAGTTAACTTAACTCAGTTAAGTTAAATTGTTACTACTAACTTTTAAAACGATATTAAAAACACGCAATGAATTCGGTAGGTTCTTGAAAACAAAATTTTGTCGTTTTCCTAATAATCTAATATTCTAAAAATCGTATTTATAATAATCTAATAATTTAAAAATCATTTTTCTAATAATCTGATAATCTAAAAATCGTGTTTCTAATAATATAATAATCTAAAAATCGTTTTTCCAATAATTTAATAATCTAAAAATCGTTTATCTAGTAATCTAATAATCTAAAAATCGTTTTTCTAGTAATCTAATAATCCAAAAATCGTTTTTCGAGTAATCTAATAATCTAAAAATCGTTTTTCCAATAATTTAATAATCTAAGAATCGTTTTTCTAGTAATCTAATAATCCAAAAATCGTTTTTCTAGTAATCTAATAATCTAAAAATCGTTTTTCCAATAATTTAATAATCCAAGAATCGTTTTTCTAATAATTTAATAATCCAAAAATCGTTTTCTAGTAATCTAATAATCTAAAAATCGTTTTTCCAATAATTTAATAATCCAAGAATCGTTTTTCTAATAATTTAATAATCCAAAAATCGTTTTTCTAATAATCCATTTATTTAACTTAACTAATTACTACTACTAATTTTTAAAACGATATTAAAAAGCAGCTACATTGAACAAGATAAACCAAGACGAATGAGATAAAAATAAGATAAATAAATATTAAGAAAAAAAAAGAAAGACCGATTTTATCCGCAAGAAATATATAAAATAATGTGAAACTGGAAAAATTTTGAAAGCGGAGAGATCTTTTCAAGATCACTTTAAGATCTTAAAAAACCGAAGATCTTGGATTCATATTGTTTCATGGATTCTATAAAAATCTGTACTCAATGGGCCAACTACTTCACGGAATGGCATTTACGTTCTTCGGAAAGGCATTTACGTTCTTCAGAGAACGAAGTTATTGGTCGAGTTACCCTTGAAACTGACAATTTCTGTATTTTTCCTGGAATCCCCTCAACACGTAAAGGAACATAACTTTTCGACCCCTTAGGGAAATAATGATAGTACAGTACAGCACAGTACGAAGATAAGTAATCGATATTGAGTTGGATGTGTGTTATCCGATGCATTGTTCTCTTTTTTTACCGTGTTCCATTATGAACACTTTTCCTTTCAAGATTATTTATATTACAGATACTTTGAAACACTTCGCACTTGACGCCATGTATCTTTTGATAAATATTCACCAAAAGGAAACCGTCTTCAAATTGTATGAATTTGTGTTATGAAAGTCATCGCTCTGAACAGTGTTGTGAAGGTTTTAACTCATTAATTATCCAGCTATTGTTGCGTAAACGTAATATTAATCTTCAATTTTTTTTTTTTTCCACGAGGGTAAATGTAAATGTTTTGCTTTATATTTGTTTTAATTGTGTCCATAAATCTTTGTAAAGACGTAACAAATTTTGTTGTCGATGAAAGATTTATTTTTTTTTTCATTTTATAATTTATTCAATTTATTATGATTTTTGCTGTTTCACTCGGTCTAGGTTGTAATATTTAGCTTTATATTTGTCTCAATTGTGTCCATAAATCTTTGTAAAGACGTAACAAATTTTTTTTGTCCATACAAAATTTTGTTTCGTTTTAATTTTCTAATTTATTCAATTTATCGTGATTTTTGTTGTTTTATTCGGTCTAGGTTATAATATTTTGCTTTATATTTGTCTTAAATGTGTCCATAAATCTTTATAAAGACGTAACAAATTTTTTTGTCCATAAAAAGTTTTTTTTAGTTTTAGTTTTATAATTTATTTAATTTCTCCTAATTTTTGCTATCTTACTCGGTCTAAGATACTTTTTTCTGTATTTTGTCGTTTTATTATACCTTCCTGAAACTGTGTAAAATAGATAAAGTATATTTTGCTAAATAGACGCATGTAGTTTTAGAAAAAAAAAAATACTTTGGAAAATTTTAGGACACTGATATATCTAATGTTACACCTTTTAGATGGCTACATATTAAATTTCGTAAAATTTAATTTAAATCTCTTAATCTTCGTATTTCAATTAATAATGCTCGGCCGATAGCGGGTTAATTGGCTGTCGGCATTTATTAAAAAGTTAGGAACAAAGAAAGTTTAGAAGAAAAGTTTCTCGAGTTCGATATATTTTTAACAAAAAATCCTAGAAAATATCCCCGAAGGCACCGCAGTTAATTTATAAAATTTCTACAAGAAATTGCGAACGAGTAATTTTTACCACTTTGCGAGTTTATAAATATTCGAGAAAATAGTAACCAGAACAAGCGTTGATGAATTTTTAACATCGTGAATTCTTCTGCATTTCAACTTGGAACATTACAATTCCTATGTATCATGCTTGATTAACCCTCTGTGGCTTTGTGTGACTTAAAACTTACAAACTGATGTATTAGGTTGTCCCCAAAGTTCCTTCCGTTACTTTCGCGCAGTGGTTTCGTCTAGCAATGTTTAAACAAACATTCAGCTATATTTGTTAAACGAGCGACGGAGGAAAGAAATAGAGCAATATGAATCCTGCATAAAATAATAATATACCGTAACACATAAAATATCGCGCATCCATTACTCACTAACAAAACGAAAGAAACTTTCGGGACAACCTAATATCTATATTTTAACTCTCTATGGGACCGTGTGACTTAAAAGCTAGAAACTGATGTATCTATATTTTAAAAAATTAATTTTCTTTAGTTATCACTGTACTATTCAATTTTATTACCGTATTACCGTAGCGACACCGTGATCCATCTACAGCAATTCTTACTTTAAAAATTTTCAAATCCAAGCGAAAAACTGTAATCAATCGTAATCTTTTCTCCAATAAGCAGACAAAATTCGAGCTATAGAGGGTTAAAAATTTGTTTTCTTTAGTTATCACTGTACTATTAAATTTTATTACTGTATTACCGCAGCGACACCGTGATCCATCTACAGCAATTATTAGTTTGAAAATTTTCAAATCCAAGTGAAAAACTGTAATCAATCGTCATCTTTTCTCCAATATGCAGACAAAATTCGAGCTATAGAGGGTTAATTTGTTTGTTATTTTGTATTCGTAATTGAAGATTTTTACCCCTCTATGGGACCGTGTGACTTAAAAGTTACAAACTGATGTATCTATATTTTAAAAAATTAATTTTGTGTAGTTATCACAGCACTATTAAATTTGATTGCTGTATTACCGTAGCGACACCGTGATCCATCTACAGCAATTATTAGTTAAAACATTTTCAAATCAAAGTGAAAAACTGTAATCAATCGTAATCTTTTCTCCAATAAGCAGACAAAATTCGGGCTAAAGAGGGTTAAAAAATTTGTTTTATCTAGTTATCACTGTTCTATTCAATTTTATTACCGTATTACCGTAGCGACACCGTGATCCATCTACAGCAATTATTAGTTTAAAAAATCTCATATCCAAGTGAAAAACTATAATCAATCGTAATCTTTTCTCCGATAAGCAGACAAAATTCGGGCTATAGAGGGTTAAATAAAATTCATAATTCATATATTTAATTTTTTTTGTGTCTTAGATTTAACGTTTAAGTGCTCCCAATCTAAATCCGCATCTGTCTTTCAATATAAAATAAGTAAACTGCAAAAAATAAATAAAACGATTAGAAGACGGAAAAGTGCTATCACGAAGTTCTGAGATGTGGAATGATCAGACGAGATGATAGCATTCCCCAAGTGCAACATGTATTCCGCTAAGGCTATTTTGTTCTCACATTCAGACAATAAACTGTTCCTTGGTATTGCCTCTTGCATAGAGAAGTTCTGAGGATACTCCAAGGAATATCCATGCAACTTTTTCACAAAAGAAGTTCACCAAGGTTATACCAGCTGATATTCTCTAGAGTCTAGAGATTTTTCAACTGCAGTATAATGTAACATACTTTCCTATTGTAACTTCTTCTCTTTAAAAAAAAAAAAAACATTATAGCAAGGATTTGAAATGTCTTCTTGTTTCGATGTAGATTTAAAATACGCATTATGAAAACATAAACGTATGATAAAATTGTATCAGGTCATCGCATAAATAACTTCGTTCCTCGACGCTAATTTTCATTGTAAGATATTAACACTAGATTTACGAAACCCGTCAATTTGACGCAGTCCAGATTTTGTACATAAGTTTAACAACGATGCGTGCGGAAAATGTAAATTCAAAATAAAATTTGTACAGAAAAATGTAGTAAATAAATCTCTGATTATAGAAATCTACTAATTTCAAATAAACTGAACTAATAATATTACAAAAATTTGTATTTCGACGTACCCATAAAAATAAACCTAGTGTTAACTGCTAAATTTTTTTTTTTTCATTTTTGGCTGGATAAGTTATATATACGCACAAAAAGTTGTGCAACAATATAATTATATTTAAATTATGTTTTGATAACAATGATATATTACATAAAATTTGAAGATGCGATAATTTAAAAAAGATTGTAATATTTAATTCTGGTTGTACACTGTTGTTGTCGATATCCATATTTATATTACAAAAAGAAAAGTATATTACTACTTTTTCTCAGTCATAAGTAGAGCACTGAAAGAATCTTCAAGAGGCAGAGGTTTAACGAAGTGGACGGTTAAAATATTCCATAAATTGATCTTTTACGTATCGTTGAATCTTAATAATGAAGTACTTTTTTCCCGATGCACAGAAACTCGTTAGGAACGAGAAAAATAAGAGAAAGTAATTTTAATTTAAAAATTGATCATTTATTTGTATTGCTTTCATTTTACTAGACATCTATAAATTCATCTCTTGTACAATGTAAAGGATTTCTCTTGAATTGAAGATGAATTAGAAAGAGCATTAAAACAACGAAATTTCTCCTAATTATTTTTTTTTAATTTGGAATCTTGTAATTTACGTGTTACTTTTACAGTAACCTTAATCTACCTGCATGGAACTGGGCCTCTGGCCCAATGAACAATAGCTTTTATATTTACTAAATATAAAATTTAGTAATAAATTGTATTAGTAATAAATTTACCAAATATAAAATTTAGTAATAAATTCTATTAGTAAATTTACTAAATATAAAAATTAGTAATACATTCTATTAGTAATAAATTTCCCAAATATAAAAATTAGTAATAAATTGTATTAGTAATAAATTTACCAAATATAAAATTTAGTAAAATTTTACAAACATAGCTCTTACAATTTTCAACTCTGTCTGTTTCACGTACAAAAATCAGCATTTTTAATATTAATCATTCAATAAATATAAAAAATATTTTAATCGCTGAAATTTATTTACACGATGACCATCGCACAAATCAGAGTTAGTTGTTTTCGCCAGCAACGTATTCTAATTAAGTATTCTTAAATTATGCAACAAAATACTGTTTCTAACCAGACAAATTACAAGATGCGCGAAAAATTCGTTAAAACGCGAAATAACTGTTGCAGTATAATTTTTTTTTAAATATCGCATCAACCTGCGTGTAACGTGATAAAACGACACAAATGACGGAGCCAGAAATACAACGAAGTTTCACATTATTTATTATGCAAATCATTTTACTTGTACGTCTTCGTGCAAATAATGGCACAGATCTATACACGTACGCGCAGGATCATTCTGATTGTCAGATATCGAGCGACATCCCAATTCATAACCACTGTTCATGTCACTTCCCTTATTAATAATTTGAGCGTCGCAGTCATCGATAGAAAAATTGCGTGTTTTGCAAGGATTGTTATAAGGATTTTTTCAAATACTCATCATCTTGATTTCTTTAATAAATAAATCTATTTTAATCGTCGCTAGTTCTAGCGTTAATTTTCCATTTAGAAAATTCCGTCGAATCGCATATAATATAATTATTTTCATTTCAACTTTTCGTGTATCTTTACATTATACAAGACTTAAATATTTAATCTTAAGCTTGATATTTTGGTTCGTGCAATATTTAAAAAAGCACGAGAAATTATGAAAAATTATAAAATGTGACGCGATACCGTGAAATGATTGACGCTAGAACTACCGGCGATTAATTTTCCATTTAGAAAATTCCGTCGAATCGCATATAATATAATTATTTTCATTTCAACTTTTCGTGTATCTTTACATTATACAAGACTTAAATATTTAATCTTAAGCTTGATAATTTTGGTTCGTGCAATATTTTAGAAAGCACGAGAAATTATGAAAAATTATAAAATGTGACGCGATACCGTGAAATGATTGACGCTAGAACCATCGGCGATTAAAGTAAACTTATTTGCGCCAAAGAAATTAAAATGATAGGTATTTGAAAAAATATCTATAATAAGAGCAACGATCCTTTGTACATATTTTTTGCGAAAAGTCGTAGAAAATCCCCCAAAATACATGATTGTAAATTTATAAAATTTCTATGAGAAATTATGAGCCGGTCATTTTAACCGGTTCGGTAGTTCTAGTGTTAATATTCATTCTTAGAGCAAGTTCTTTCGACGTTTCACGCCAATTATTTTCCATCGGCGCTTTCGATACATCGTTATCCACCGACGCTTCGGGTCTGCCACGTAACTCGTTTCGTACAGAAATTTATAGAACAGAATTGTTGCGAATCAACGTTGAACCTTCCTCTTCTTCGCAATATTCTGTCCAAACGCTCCGTTTATGTTCCGAGCGATTTTTCTAGCATTATCGTCAAGTTTGCGTTCGTACAAGAAAATGGTACGAGTATCAACAAAATTTATACCCGGAATAAATCTTTAAAAAGTGGCTAAAATGCACAAATTAGGAAAAAGTGTTTCGAACAAGATGTGACTCTGATAATAGATAAGCGAACTGTGTAAAAGGCTATCTCGTAAACAATTATNATTGACGCTAGAACTACCGGCGATTAATTTTCCATTTAGAAAATTCCGTCGAATCGCATATAATATAATTATTTTCATTTCAACTTTTCGTGTATCTTTACATTATACAAGACTTAAATATTTTATCTTAAGCTTGATAATTTTGGTTCGTGCAATATTTTAGAAAGCACGAGAAATTATGAAAAATTATAAAATGTGACGCGATACCGTGAAATGATTGACGCTAGAACCATCGGCGATTAAAGTAAACTTATTTGCGCCAAAGAAATTAAAATGATAGGTATTTGAAAAAATATCTATAATAAGAGCAACGATCCTTTGTACATATTTTTTGCGAAAAGTCGTAGAAAATCCCCCAAAATACATGATTGTAAATTTATAAAATTTCTATGAGAAATTATGAGCCGGTCATTTTAACCGGTTCGGTAGTTCTAGTGTTAATATTCATTCTTAGAGCAAGTTCTTTCGACGTTTCACGCCAATTATTTTCCATCGGCGCTTTCGATACATCGTTATCCACCGACGCTTCGGGTCTGCCACGTAACTCGTTTCGTACAGAAATTTATAGAACAGAATTGTTGCGAATCAACGTTGAACCTTCCTCTTCTTCGCAATATTCTGTCCAAACGCTCCGTTTATGTTCCGAGCGATTTTTCTAGCATTATCGTCAAGTTTGCGTTCGTACAAGAAAATGGTACGAGTATCAACAAAATTTATACCCGGAATAAATCTTTAAAAAGTGGCTAAAATGCACAAATTAGGAAAAAGTGTTTCGAACAAGATGTGACTCTGATAATAGATAAGCGAACTGTGTAAAAGGCTATCTCGTAAACAATTATAGTTCGTGCCGATTTTCGGTAGGTGCCATTGGAACAGGCCTGAATATGTCGGAACGATTGAAAACAAATGACACGCGTCATATTGTAGGGTGTTAGAAATAAAGAATGTGTGAGACGAGAGAATATTTAACCTAAGCTGAAAGAAGTGTGAATGCTAGTTGTTGTTCAAGTGCGTGTGGCCGTCTCCTCGCGACGGGACGGCGCCAGTATGTTTAGGGAAAGTGTGACCGAGGACAAAATGATTTCGCGTGGTTGAAGGGATGCGAGGAAAGAATGTTTGGAACCGAGCGATCGAACCGTGTGAACGAAGCGATTGGGAAAACCGTGTACGCGACGATGAGAGTTTGGACCACGGATGCAAGGGATAGAGTGCAAGGGAGAAAGGGTGCATGCGAGAACAGAGGAAAGAATGAGCAGAGAGAATGATAAAAGTGTGAATGAGTTCAGCGACGTGTTAGTTAAGAAGAAACGGTTAGGGAGTTAAGAAGAAGCGGTTAAGAAGTCAAGAAGTGTTAGTCGGTCAGAGTCAGAGTTAAGAAGAAGAGTTCAGAGTTAAGAGTAGAAATATAAAGTGTATTAGAATTAGCATCGGTAGGATTATATTATTGTATTTTAAGCATTAAACTTTACCAAATCTACCAAAGACATGTAAGGATAAGTGTGATCAGGTATGTTCGAGTGGTTGTTGAATGCGTGCGGTCGGGGTCGTCTTGCGACAGGATGGCGCCGGTGGTTGAAATCATCGAGTGGTAGTGCGAATGGATTTATGGTTGCGAGTGAGACTGAGCCGGGTATGTTTGGAAAGTGTGACCGTGGCTGAGTGTCTTGGGTGGTAGAAAGAATGTTTGGGACTTGAAAGTTAGACCGCGGGAATGAAGTATACGTGACTGCATGATTGGAAGGGATGGATGAGCAGGTTGTAGGTGCGAGTGAAAAGGGATGCATGGGGAGAAAAAGGAAAGAACGATTGGGAATGGAGTATAAGGGTGTGAATGTTCGGGCGCGTGGACAGTAATTATGAGAAAGAGTAAGGGAACGGAACAGTAAGAAGTAAGAAATTTGTAAGTGCAAACAGTAAGAACATTGTAAGAGTAAGAAGTAAGCAAGTCTGAATTAAATATATATCCATTATAATCTCTAATATAAAGAGAGCAGTAAGCAAGTTTTAATATAATCCTTCCCTTGCAAAAGCGTGCGGTCGGGGTCGTCTTGCGACAGGATGGCGCCGGTGGTTGAAATCATCGAGTGGTAGTGCGAATGGATTTATAGTTGCGAGTGAGACTGAGCCGGGTATGTTTGGAAAGTGTGACCGTGGGTGAGTGTCTTGGGTGGTGGAAAGAATGTTTGGGACTTGAAAGTTAGACCGTGGGAATGAAGTATACGTGACTGCATGATTGGAAGGGATGGATGAGCAGGTTGTAGGTGCGAGTGAAAAGGGATGCATGGGGAGAAAAAGGAAAGAACGATCGGGAATGGAGTATAAGGGTGTGAATGTTCGGGCGCGTGGACAGTAATTATGAGAAAGAGTAAGGGAACGGAACAGTAAGAAGTAAGAAATTTGTAAGTGCAAACAGTAAGAACATTGTAAGAGTAAGAAGTAAGCAAGTCTGAATTAAATATGTATCCATTATAATCTCTAATATAAAGAGAGCAGTAAGCAAGTTTTAATATAATCCTTCCCTTGCAAATGCGTGCGGTCGGGGTCGTCTTGCGACAGGATGGCGCCGGTGGTTGAAATCATCGAGTGGTAGTGCGAATAGACTTATAGTTGCGAGTGAGACTGAGTCGGGTATGTTTGGAAAGTGTGACCGTGGCTGAGTGTCTTGGGTGGTAGAAAGAATGTTTGGGACTTGAAAGTTAGACCCTGGGAATGAAGTATACGTGACTGCATGATTGGAAGGGATGGATGAGCAGGTTGTAGGTGCGAGTGAAAAGGAATGCATGGGGAGAAAAAGAAAGAACGATTGGGAATGGACTATAAGGGTGTGAATGTTCGGGCGCGTGGCAGTGATTATATGGGAAGAGTAAGGGATGGGTAACGGTAAGGAGTAAGAACTTTGTAAGTGCGAATAGTAAGAATATTGTAAGTTGCAAGCAAGTATTAATTAAATATATATATTCATTATACTCTCTAACATAAAGAGCAGTAAGTAAGTTTAATAACCCCTCCCTTACAGACACATCCCACTTATTTATATCACCCACAATATTCTAAAGCAATTCTTAGAGCAAGTTCCTTCGATGTTTCACGCCAATTATTTTCGCCTCGCGATCTCTCCTCGATCGTCCATCGTCCGATTTCCCTATCGCGCACCCTTCCTCCCGACTACGAACTCACGGGTGCTTTTCTTCGCTCCCTCGTAAATATATCGCACTTCTATGCGTATTTTTTCGCACCCTTATTTTCGCGAGATATTTTTAGGAAGGAAAACAATATCCGGGTACGCGCGCACGTGGACAGTGTACTGCGAAATATTTTAAACCGTTCGAAACATACACGTTAACACATTGCGTGCGGCACTCAGCTCGCTAAACGCGCTTCCGGACTGTGCACATTTTTTAACGCTCCGAAAAAAGTTTCGTGCGATGCGTGTGTGCACTTTTTTTATTTTTCATTTCGTTACTTTGTTAGAAGCCGTGGTCTATTTGGTAAAATAATTAAAAAAGCGCTTCCTCGTAAATTAAAACGCGCACTTTGAAACAACAAAATGTTGTGCAACGATGAAACACTTTGTGAGGCACGATGCGCGATCGACACGGGCCTACAGTAGATGTAATGGCAATATTGATCGATTGTTTTCGATTCTTTCGGAATCTCGACTAATTATTTCGCTAATTATTTGCCATAAGAATACGATTGGCTTGGTTGGCTTGGTAAGGGTACAGAAAGCTCTATTTTTAATTTCTTAGGAGTCGTCGATACGCGCGTATGGATAAACGTTAAAACGAGACACTGTCAAGACTCGTGTCGCTGATCTAGCTATGATTAATTCAAACGACAAAGTTTGCAGAGGTTTTTTATTTATTTCTACTGTACGTGTACCGTACGAAGGTTGACATCGAATGCCTCCTCCGAACTTTTTCCGCCTTACTTATTGTTAAGTCGTAAATTGCCGTTCCGCCGTAAACAATCAGTTCCCTTAACCCTTTGACTGCGGCGCGCACTCGGACGAATCCATCAATATGGACGGCGCGTTTTTCGCTTGTCGGTCGCTGCGACTAGTTGTCCACTGACTAGTGGACACTGACAGTGATCAAAACAGTACCTGGAAATATCATGTCATTCTTAGGGTTTAACACTAGAACTACCGAGGTGGTCAGAATGACTGGTTTGCAATTTCTCATATAAATTCTGTAAATATATATTGATGTATTTTTTAAAATTAATTGTGTTTTTCTGTAACAAATATAAACAAAGATTTATTTCCCTTGGATTTTATATTTTTTTCAAATAACTATTATTTTGAATTCTTTAGTTGAAATAGGTAAACTTTAATCGTCGGTAGTTCTAGTGTTAAAAAATAATAATGGCAAAAAAATTAAAAATATCAATTTTTTTTATTTACATTAAGTAACTCTTTAAGCAATTTTAATTTACTTAACTTTTGTACATTCCTTCAATAATAATCGGTAATTAAATATAAAGGAAAAAATCGAAAATTTATAATGTAACACAGGATATGACAACTTTAACAGGATATTTTGATAATTTTAACATAATAATAATAAAACTAATAAAACCATAATGAACGAATAAAGATAAAATTCTAATAGAAATTGATTGAACGATATTGAAACAATTACCGATATTTAGTTGCTATGTTACATAAGACAACAAATTCCATGTTGAATCAATCAAGTAATAAAAGTGTTATGGCTAAAAAATATACGACTTTCGTATATATTGATGGATTTGTGAGGGCGTATATATACGCCTTTCGTATATATCGATGGACTTGCAAGGGCGTATATATACGCCTTCAGCAGTCAAAGGGTTAAAAAGGCGAATTACTTTAGGAGCAATCGC
>SMSQ01004330.1:15194-71442 GCA_019453375.1 Ctenoplectra terminalis | reverse complement strand
TTGATTTATTTTTTTTTTCACGTAGATACCCTCATTTTCGAGATACATCACCGGCTATGGAACATCCTGTATGTTTAGGTATTGTCGGGTCAGACAGCCCCATAAATTTATGGGAAATGCCTAAAACCGTAAATTTCTAACGGTTCAATAACGTCGCCTATGGTAATCTTAAAATATGGTCGATAAACATCTGCGATAAATTTTATATACCAAGTTCATATTCCGAAGGATGGAATTTTCTGAAATAGACCATGTCGACGTTCAGAGTATAATTAATATAAATACACAAAGAATTCCAGGATTCTTCAAACTTATTCAATATTCTTTACGAACGCAGCGCACAAGTTTAAAGTTTCGTTGAAAGACTGTGACAATAACATAGAATACGAAAAAAAGCGATACTGGACTTAATATGACATAAAACAGGAAGCCTGTGCGGTACTAAATTTAATGTTTCATCGATGTTAATCTTGAATTGACAGGAATTACCAGCCTTTCGAAGCGGAGTGTTGATGGTAATTGGTAATTACGTACATTAATTATCGACTTATTTCCAGCCTGTCTCGTATTAATTACAGTAGAAAATCCAATATCATTTTCTTCCTATTTTTGTCATCATTTTTTCATTTATTAAACGGACCATTTTTCCCTGCACCCCGATGTAATTAATTATATCTTTCATAAATCGAAATAATCAGAAACATACGTCAAACGATACATGCTAACGTTGCTCAAATGAACACTGAAATTTATAAAATTCCTATCAGCAATTCTCCAATCCCTAATCACTTTACCAATATTCTCACCCAAAGCTAATTAGCCGTAAGTGTACCTTAACCAACGCTAACAACGTTGCATCACAACAGAAGGCTTCGTTTCACCCTAACTGCCTGTCATCAATTTCGAAACTTCTGTTCCTCGCCTACGAGCTACTTTTCCCCCCCAAGAGTTCCGCGGAATCTCGAAATTAGGCCGATTTAAGTATCGGTAATGGCCGCCGAATAAGAGCCACAATCGAGGCGATCTATCCTGCGCGTTGGTACCGCGCGCTAATGGGCCGTGCACGCAATTAGGGGAGCGTGTTTCCTCAAAAGCGCGCCTAACGAGCCCACAAAGCCGGTATTTTAGTCGGACGCAACGGGATTCGCGACATCGTGCATAAAGGAATTCGAAAAGAAGCGACTGACGGTTTCCAGGAAACGCGTTTAATACACTTTGGACCAGTTACCATCAATTAACGTGACTTTACGCGAGACGTGAATGACCTACTGCGTTAATTAACACGATTTTTAGTCAAATATATCTGGTGTACAACGTATCGTAATTATTAATTTGAAACGAAAAGACATTACTTCTTTTTTAAACTTCGGTCCTTTTTTAACACCAGAAGCACCGACGACTGAAGCATACCTATTCGTAGCAGAGAAATCAGAGTAACAGATATTCGGAAAAATACGTAACGCAAGAAAAATAAATGTTTAACCGTGCATTTTAACAGATAGTCATGGAATCATTCAGAAATGGACTGTTAAAAATTTGTAGAACATCTGGGAAGAATCATGAATCAATCATTTGATCGCTTTGGTAGTTTTAGAGTTAAATCTAGATGTAATTCTCTGAAACCTTCTTAAGATTCGTTTATTAGCAAAATGAGTGGTCCGTCATTTCTTGAGAAAATTTTATAAATTTACAATGATATATTTTTGGGTATTTTCTATGACTCTTTGTAAAAAATGTATACAAGGAATTGTTACCCTTATTATAGATACTTTTTCAAACACCTATCATTTTTATTTCTTCGATACAAATAAGTCTACTTTAATCGCCGATAATTCTAATGTTAGAGAAACTTAATTTATATAAAAGAGTGTTATAATACGTAAAAAAAATTAGAGAAACATCTAAACAGCTGTAACAATTTTCCTATTTGTAAGATCGAATCTCGTGAGAGAATCTTGAATAACATAACCAACCTCTCCCCTGTTATGTACTGTTTAAATTATGAAACATCGATCGCAAGATAAGCGTAATTCGCAACGAAAGGAAATATTTCTCAATGCATCTTTGTATTATAAAAATTAATGAACGAAAAGGAATTTGTTGTACCGTGTGCTTCATAAATATTGAACGTGGAATAAGAAACGTGGAATTAATAAACCGTTGATAAATAGAGGCGAGTAAGCTACCATAAGGAACAACAACTTGCTCTTTGACAACAACTTTCATCAATTAAAGTCCGAGCAAGTGTCGCTCTAAACGTAACACTCGATCGACGAAATTTATCGACAAGTAGCAACGAACAGAGCAACCTGAGTCGAGCCAAAGGCCTTCTATGGTCAAACGAGAAGTTGCGAAACTTAGTCTCTCGGGGACTCCAAAGTTAATCGAGAAGGTGCAGCAATCGCTGGATTTGTGCGTGTTATTCCACAGAGATCTGGTATATTATTCGTACGCGTTATTGAGGATCAATGATATCCTTGGGAGTGATCACGATTATTCTCCGCCTACGCGTAATCAATATCTGCAAGCAGATCTGCTGCATTGAAATAGAATAACCTGTTTATCTAATCGAAGAGAAATTTATGTTTCCCGGTATTTTAACAACTTAATTTGTCTTCTGGAAATACACAGCCTTAGGGATATTTACGTAAATTGTTTTATCAAGTACGTTGAAAAGTAAATATATTTTGAATTATATATTTTATCCCTCCATAGACCGAATTTTGTGTACTTGTCAGAGAAAAAATTACGATCGTTCGCAGTCTTTCACTTTGATTTGAAAATTTTTAAACTAATAATTGATATAGATAGATCGTGGTATCACTACGGTAACAGAATAATCAAATTTAATAATTCAGCGATGACTCGATGAAATAAATTTTTTAAAATATAGGTACATTAGTTGGTAACTTTTAAGTCACAGGGCGCCATAGAGGGTTAAGTTAGTTCAATTTGTTTAATTGTTATAGTTTCAGCTCTGTCTTAACCCAAACAGCTGAAATAAATTATTCCGATACTTCTAATTTATTCTACTGCATTGTGCATAGAATTTATATTTCTTTTTTTTTTCATTCAAGAAATTATTCTTCTATTTTTTTTCTTTTAAGCATTTCTATTGATTACCATTTAAACTCCGTAACTTTAATGGCGTGCAAAAAAGTTCGAGACGGATTGGTTTTATTGGAAAATCTTTTTAACTCGCACGGCGCCACAGAGGGTTATATTTTCGCGATGAAAGTATTTAAAGAGTACTAGAGATGTAAAAAATATTTAAAGTTCACCGCTTAATTTCTTCATATAATTAGAATAATATTAAAAGTAAAATTTTGCTTCAAATTTGATTCCTAAGCGAATCTTAAAAATCCAATGATTAATTAGAAAATGAACATAGTAAGTGAAGGCTGACAATTTTCGTTAATTTTTCTGCGACTTTTAAACCAATTTTTATCTCCCGAATTATTAACTTTTTTTTTTTAATTTTATTTATGAAGCGCTATGCATAATTTCATGGTTTCTCCACGTGTTGCGTGGCCCGTGAACGGGGACCGACTCGGATTTCCATGTAGAAATCGGAAACTCGACTCCCTTCGTGTCGTTCTCCCATAACGGAGCAACTTCTAGTCGTTGATACTGAAAAAAATCCCGATTAGAATCGATCGTGGACACTGGCAACGCATTCTAGTTCGATTAACAGAAAAAGTTGGCTCGAGGAAACGAGATGTGACCAAATACAGAGCGCTCGTTTCCTTCCTGTTCGTTGCATAACATTCAGTTTCGAAGGATACTTGCTATAGTTTTTGTTGTAAAATGTCATTCGCAGTTAATCCTTCTTTATATTTAATCAAGAAAAGGATCTCATATATCTTGTTTGAAATTCTTGCAGAATTTACATTTTATCATTTTCTATCATTTTCTATCATTTTCTATCATTTTGTTTTTAACACTATCAACAGCTTAAAGAGTAGTTTTCTACGAAGAAATAAAGCGATGACCCAGAATGAATTTTTTTTTTTTTTATAAAACTTTCCTTTCACTTTCGAAGTCGATGACGACAAGTATCTATTAAAATATATCTTAGTCACGATAAGTTTCATATTTTGCTTAATGATATCTGTTAAGCATAAGACTGAGGACAACCTAATCTATAATTTACTTTCTTACATCAAAAAACTACATTTTTAAAATTCATCTCAAGGCATCAAGTTTCTCAACTCTTTGTTTCTTATTTTCTCCGACAAGAATAATAAATTAAATATTCACAAACCAAATTATACGTCTATAAGATAATCGAATGACCTAATATTAAAAAACATAAGAATCAAAGTTACTCCTAACTTAAATTTATAATAACTAAAATTTTACTATGTATTAATTTCTTCAAATTACCACATTTCCATGTATTAATTATTAAACAATATTTTCCTCTTTCCCGTTTAAAATATCCAACCTTCAAAACTAATTTAAAATTTTTTAACACTACAGCTACCAAAGTGGTCAAAACGACCCATTCGTAATTTTTTACAGAATCTTTATAAATTAACTACGGTGCCTTTCGGCAGATTCTCCGCGATTTTCTATTAAAAATATAGATAAACTTTTGAATTGCATTACGTACTATTTTATATACCTTCCACTTTGATTTCTTCGGTAGAAATAAATCATTAATCGTCGGTAGTTCCAGCGTTAACCCCTTGGCTTACCATTTTTTCAATCTTCATGCATATTAGCAATAGTTACTCACGTCTTTGACACTCCGTCAAACGCAAAGTATTAAAATATTACACGTATTTTGTATTTGCTAACTTTCAATCTTGTAAATTTAAATTACAGTTAAAGTTAAGATTGAACTTTATCATAAATATTGTGTCTTTTTATTGTATTTTAACCAGAATCGTAGGGCAAAGGGTTGATGCACCACTCGAAATATTTTAACCTTCCAAATTTTCGAAAAGTAAAATTCTTCCACGAATAAATATTTTACCTAAAAGAAGAAGTAACGCACAGAAAACCCTAGAACCAATTACAAAAATTCGAGCTTATCTCTCGAGAAACCAGCTTTGCAAGTGTCTGCATTTTTCAACACAACCGAAACTCTATCTTATCCGCGTATAAATTTTCTCAACCAACTCGATCGCCACGTTTCAACGAGCATAACGTTCTAACCAAAGTGGAAAAGAAAAGAAAAATGAATAAATAAACGAGATTCAAAAACGCTACTTTCACGCTTCACCCTCGACGCCAAGCATTTCTCTCCGATAGAACGTTACATTATAATTAATTGGATGCATCGGAGGCGACCGGGACACGACTGTAGTAACGAGCCAATTAATTTTTCAATGTTAAACTAATTAGGAAAGGCCTGTGGCTCGAAAAACGTGGCGATACACGGCCACGTCGTATCCTGTATCATTAACTCCCTCTGCTCGATGAAAACCTCGAACGCGTGCAGTGATCTTCGAGCTTCGTTTGCGACGTAACGGTCGTTAAGGTCCACGCACCTTGACGGCTGCAACAACGGTTTCTGTTGCAGGATAAGCTATTAGCTGAGTGCAAAAGTTCCGTCTGTTTTGAGTAACAGGGACGTTACAGCTATTTTCAGTGTCTTTATTCGTTTGTTATGTATTTATACGTATTGTCTATTTATTTTAATAAAGTTTCTTGGTATTTTTTCTTTTCCTCTTTTTCTGTGGCTGATTAATAAATATCGATCGATAGGTAAATATATTGTTATATTTATTTTATATTTTATAGTATTTTAGATTTTTAACGTTAGAAAATTTCGCGTTAGTGATTTCTTTGGGAAAATTTTTTTCATAATAATTTTTGAAATCTATGGTGACAAAATATATTGTTATATTTATTTTATATTTTATAGTATTTTAGTTTTTCAACATTGGAAAATTTCGCGTTAGTGATTTCTTTAGGAAAATTTTTTTCATAATAATTTTTGAAATCTATGGTGACAAAATATATTGTTATATTTATTTTATATTTTATAGTATTTTAGTTTTTTAACATTAGAAAATTTCGCGTTAGTGATTTCTTTGGGGCAAATTTTTCTCAATAATAATTTTTGAGAAGTATAGTGACACAATATATTATTATATTTATTTTATATTTTATAGTATTTTAGTTTTTTAACATTAGAAAATTTCATGTTACTAATTTCTTTGAGGCAAATTTTTCTCAATAATAATTTTTGAAAACTATAGTGACAAAACCGAGTAACTCTCTAGGACCAAGGACCATACACGATCTTTCCTGTATAAATTATTCTATAAATTGTATGTATCAAAATTTTAACCCTTTGCACTCAAGAGAAGACTCTCACTCGTCCCTTGGATTAATGCAGCAACTCGAATGATGACTGATAAATGACAATAATTAATTTATCATCAGATATCCTTCCTCTTTACATTTTAGAAGTTCGAATCTATGCGCGCTTCGTAATACAGTGAATATAATGAATATAATGAAATAAAAATAAGTCACGAAGAGAGTGACTTCAACACTGACTTTAAACCAGAACAGGAAGTTCAAAGCTAAAAATAATTAATCCATGGTAAAAAGGTTAAAAGACTATTTCACGACCTCGATATATTATTTCTATCAGCTATATTCCTTGCAAAACAGCGATCGATACATTGTGAGCATTGATTTCCGGCTAAACAGATCCTGATTGGCGACCGGCCAAGAGCTCCGATGGAGCTCGTTTAGCCAGAACGTACGCAAAGGTCCCGTAATCGTGAAAGTGTATTGATTCGAGCTCCGTGATCTGGGTCATCGTGTCGACTTTTCAATCTACCTGGGACCGCCTATCCGGAAAACGATCCTGGATGTTCTTTCTCTTTCAATCGTTAGTTCAGCGAACGCTGTTGCGCGGGAACGAGGGAATTAAAAATTTCCTTAGAATTCGAAGCTGTTCGTTACGGACAAATGTAATTTGAATATTACGAAAAGGAAAATACAGTTCCATTACTCCTTTAAAAATATTACAAAAAGAAAAAAATTACACCGTGACTCTTTTAAAAATATTAGAAAAAGGAAAAATGGTCTCGAAACTCCTTTAAGAAATAGATTTTTAAAATACAAAGTAGCTTTAAAAAATAACCCTTTATAATAAGAATTTTATTTACCCCTGAGAGAATAAAAATTATATTTAACCAGAATTTCTAAACTCATTTTTAAAAACTGGGAACTCATAATTATTATAAATAACTTGCTTGATATCAAGTTAATAGTATAGTACTGAAATAGAATAGGTTAGTAATAAAGAAGATTTAATAAAGAAGAAGTAAAAAATGTAAATACTTTGGTACGTAGCTTTCAAATCGTAAGACGCCACAGTGGATTAAGTATTTTGATACAAATATTTATAATAATATATATAAAATGTATAATAATTGATTTAAAGACAAGAAAATCGAATGCTTTGTTTTTATGGTTAATTGACTGTTCATTTGTAACTATTTTTGGTTATGCAACTGATGTTGAGACGATTAATCAAACTTAGATTAACTGTTGAAACGACTGCTCAATTAAAAAGTAACAGGGGGGTGTTATATCTTTTTTCTTTAATTTTGATTGAATAAGTAATTAGTAAATATCGGTTCGTTTAAAGCAATGGTTAAGCAGAAACGAGTTTTCTATCGATAGAATTCTTTTTACTGCTCGTTCTCATTAAACTCTAGTTGTTTTTGGTCACATCTATTAACGTGTTTCATGGACGGAAGTGGGTCGAGTTAAATACTTAAATTGAAAGTTGAGACGATTAGCTGTGAGAAGAATGATAGCATAGTATTTTTCTCCTCACGAGAAATGGCTTTAGAAACGTAATTATTAATTATATTTAGTTATTTATGGTCGTTAACCTGCAATAATCTCTGATTGGTATCGAACAGTAAATGTGGATTCTAGATAACAATGTTTTACAGACGTAATTTCTTTAAAAAAAAAAAGGAGTAGTGGCTCGGCAAATAGGCTCTGAAATGTTATTCTTATCTCGTAGCTTCTTGTATTTAAAATTCTATATTAATAAAATTTTTTTCCACGCGATACAAAATGCATATCGAAAGAGATCATTCATGGAATTTATGAAATTTATGAAATTTATGGAATAAAGACGTACTGGTAAGATAATTAGCGATTTGAAAATTTTTTAAATTTAATTTCAACATCATAACATTCTTCACCTAAACTAAATAACATTATTATCTTCATCCACTATTGAATAAAAATCAAACACCCTCAAATATCTCTTTTACACCCTATTATTTACCCTAATTCTAAATAAATGAAAACCAACCCAATTTTAAATATCCTTTAATTTTTTACACTATCAAATCCTCGATACTATTCTTCACCTAAATTAATTATAACTATCAATTCCATTTATTTTTTCCCAAATTCTAAATAAATAAAAACCAACCCACTTTTAAATAGCCTTCAATTTTGTATGTTATTAAGTCATAAATATTATTCTTCACCTAAATTAATTATCACTATCAATTTCATTCATATTTTCCCAAATTCTAAATAAATAAAAACCAACCCACTTTTAAATAGCCTTCAATTTTGTATATTATTAAGTCATAAATATTATTCTTCACCTACATTAATTATCACTATCAATTCCATTCATATTTTCACAAATTCTAAATAAATAAAAACCAACCCACTTTAAATACCCCTTAATTCTGTATATTATTAAGTCATGAATATTATTCTTTATCAAAATTAATTATTACTATCAGTTCCATCCATTATTTACCCCAATTCTAAATAAATAAAAACCAACCCACTTTAAATACCCCTTAATTCTGTACATTATTAAGTCATGAATATTATTCTTTATCAAAATTAATTATCACTATCAGTTCCATCCATTATTTACCCCAATTCTAAATAAATAAAAACCAACCTCCTCTAAACACCCTTTAATTTTTTACACAATCAAGTTCTCAATACTATTCTTCACCCAAATTAACTACAACCATAAATTCCATCCCTTATCCACCCCAAATTTAATCAAACAAAAACCACCCCCTCAAACATCCTCCAATACCTCCAACATTAAACTTCCACTTTGCGTTTCAACGAATCATCAATTCCCAGTAGTCGCAAGTCATCATTACTATTCTACGCCGGTCATTCATAGCAAAACTCCTCCACCCATGACCAAGTCGGTTGTCGTAGGTCAGCGATTCTCGACGCGATCTTCCGGTATTCGTACGCGACTTACAAATATAGCCTCGGTACGCGTTCGTTTTATCGTCGATCGTGGAGCGGCATGCGGTGCGTATCGAGGCGCACCATAGAACGCGGAAAACGCCCGTTTCGGTAATAATAACACGCGCTGTCCGTCGAGGAAATTAAATCAACGAAATCGCCTGTACAGAGAAAGGCCGGCCTGTTGCTCGTTTGATCGATCGAGGCATTTGTACAATTAATTGACGCGGGCGTTCCGTCCTGTACCCGCGTATTATGACCCGTCGATCGCTACAATAACCATCACCCGAAACCAGAGAATCGACCAAACATCGGTCGGTCGTTAATTAACGCCACTTTTCTTCCACGATCGTCGAGTGCAACCATGTCGACCAATTATAGCGACAGAACTGCGCGACGTCGCGTTATTTCGCCTGTGTCTAACGAGTGATCGAAATGAGGGGTGATTTGGGCGAGCGGTGGAATAAGGGTTGATGGATTTGCGTGAAAATTTCGTGCGAATAGCTTTCGACGAGGTTTTAACTCTTTGCACTCGTGTTTTTTATGTTTCATTGAATTATCGAGAAAATTGAATATCGTTAAAAATGTTCCTTTGGAAAAGAAAAAAAATTGTAAATGTTTGTGATTTTTTGTTTTCTTGGTTAATTTTGTTTTGAAATAAAAATGACAGTGGAGTGCAGAGGGTTAAGGTGTTAAATGATCGAGGAATATAAAAATTGGAATTTTGGTCGTTGGAATATTGTGTGATTTAAATGAATTAAATATTTGACAGTGAAAAATTGGGAAGTAAAAAGATTGAAGTTGATTATTTGTAATGTTTCTGTAATAATAGAGATATTGAGAAAGATTTAGGAAATTATTGTTTTTAGCGAGAGTACTAAGGTTTATTTGTATGCATGTGTATATTGTTGCCTTCTGTATTTTAAGTGTGAATAATTATTATAGACAGCGATATGAATGATACATGACACATTTATCGGTATGATGAATATTGCTCGAGATCTATTATAATTTATTTAAATGTTTACCAATTGAATATTTTAGCCCGTTTGAATATTCCATAGCGTAGAATTTCTAGTCCATAATATTACAGTTTGTTTGCTTTTAATTAACGTTTTCCTATTATTAACGATAATAATGGATATTCTATTACGAATACTGCGAATAGCCGCGACAAAATTTCCGCCCGAACACGAGATGAATTTTGTGAATTGTCCAGCCAATACAGATACGTCGTAATGGAACAAATGAATACTTTGATAATGGAATAACGAATATTCCTAAATTGATCAATATGACACTGATTAACGATAAAATGATCGATCTTCGATGATATTTATTTGAGCCGAATAGAATTCTGAAACAATTAAATATCCACGTTCAATATTCCTGGTATTTTATCCTCGCTTTCGTTCAACATTTATAGTTTCTTTCCTGCATTTCAATTACCAATTAAATTTCAGCCGAGTCCACATCGTTCTTTTATAAGAATAGTAATTAATACAGAATTTATATATCATCATCGTTGCAACGTAACAGTAAAATGTATCAAAATTAAACTCGATTCTCTATTCGGCCTACTAAATGTATTAATTCATCAACCTTGAATAACCAGACTGGAAAAAAATTATATTATGTTTTTAAACTCGATCACAATTCCTAAATGAAGGCTTGAATTTTAAATCCTCTTCAAATATCTCTAATTAAACCATTCTCTTAAAATATTATTTATATCTACAGTCACAATATTACCTCACAAATTTTCAATTAAACATTTCAACTGGAAATTTTCCTAAATTAAAATATTCCTAATTAAACAATCCACTTCCAAATACCATTTATGCCTTCAACCACAATATTACCTTACAAATTTCCAATAAAAAATTGCAACTAGACATTTTCCTAAATTAAAATATTCCTAATTTAACAAACCACTTCCAAATACCATTTACGCCTTCAACCACAATACTGCTTGCAAATTTCCAATAAAAAATTGCAATTAGAAATTCTCCTAAATTAAAATATTCCTAATTAAACAATCCACTTCCAAATACCATTTACGCCTTTAACTTTAATACTACCTTACAAATTTCCAATAAAAAATTGCACCTAAAAATTCTCCCAAATTAAAATATTCCTAACTAAACAATCCACTCTAAAATTCCATTTACGCCTTCAACCACAATACTACCTCACAAATTTCCAATAAAAAATTCCCTTAAACTGAAACATCACCAATAAAAAAATCCACTCTGTAACCACAATACTATCCCACACTTAACAACCCTAAATAAATCTCAAACTCCTAATCTTCGATTCCTAAAAATCCTTAAAAAATTTTGAACAATCTCCTCTCTGTGCACCATACCACCGTAACCACCATAAAACCCAAGTACTCACGCAGAACCAGTCACAGAACGTGTATCTCCGATCACGGTGCTCCCAGTATCGACCGATATCGAGCAATCGAGAGTAAGGTGAACGAGATTAGACGCTCGAGGAAGACACCGTAGGAGTGGCACGCGAACCAAGACGAGGCCTTTGGTGCTGGAGCGCTACTAAACAACTGACTTTTATGCTGGAGGCTCGATGAGAGGACGCCAGCACAAGTGGTAGTGGTATTGTGCGACACGTTCGCTAGCAAAGTGTACGAACCGCCGGCGATTTCGTTCAAAACGACTTTCACTGGGCTGGCTGAACGTCTCCATACACGGACAGGTTGGTTTTTCAGCGTTTTCACTCGGAAAAACGCAACCGTAATCGTCACCGAGTACGCCAGCAATTAAGAGCATCCGCTATTGAGACCGACTCAACTCATTCCGCTGTAATTTGCATTTAATAGCTCCATGGTAATTGCCACGAACGCGATGCGCAAACGTGCGTGCTAATTTTTCAGCGACGCCAAACCATTCACGCGCTGGAAGATGATTTTTAGATGGGCGGGTGTGAGAGTTGACTTTGCTTTTGTTTTGGGGAGGTTTTTTCAATTCGTGTGCTCGTTTTAGAAGGATTTTATGAATGAATTCTTTTTTTTTATATTGGTATAACACAGAGGTGTAAAGAAAAATTGAAGATGCAAAATCTTCTCGATGTAAAAATTGGGAAAGTCCACTTTTTAATAAAATTGTTTTCTCTAAGATTTTGTATATTTTTATACCGATTGTTTTATTCAATTTTGCAGAGTTTTTAAAATCTGGACTTACTTGATCTTTGCACCAAGGTCTTCAGGTTTTTTAAAAATTATATCTGGGTCTGTTTGAAGTTAAATCGATAGTATATGGTTGGTTTATCGAATTGCAATCGAGATTTGAAGTATTTAGTAAAATATAATCCCAACATGGTTAAGTTAAATTATGAAACCAAAACTAAACAAGTTGCGACTGTAACACACAATTTTCAAAGAAACGCTGCAATAAATCTACGATTTTATCAAATACTCTAAACTGTGTCGACGTGGCTAATTATCCGGCAACTTTTAAGATTCCACGCGAATGGTAAACAAATAAAAAACGAAACGGAGAGAATAGGGATAAACGTTGATCGTTCATCAGAAATGATGCAAGAAAGCAGCTAGACGAGTGCGTTAATCGGTGGAAAGAATGTTGCGGCCGGACAAGCACGAGAAAATGTGCCGTCCAGCGGCAAGGAGAGATGCGTTTACAAAAGATCTTGAGATTTCCGCGGTATTTCTACCTAACTGCGAGTATGTAGGTGCGATGAGGTCATTTCTCGAGTCTGCGAGATGATATCACTCGGATCTCGGCAGCAACGATTTGTTTACGCGCGTGAAATCATTTCTCGGTGTGTTATTGTACGTTGTTGAATCTCTTACGTCGTCCACCAACGACGACGTTACGACGTATCATCTGTGACCATTTGTGTTGTCATTTCATTGAAGAATGGTAATAGAAAAAAATTGTTCGATAAAGATTTCATCGAACGTTCGTATTTTGTGAATTTTACGCGATCGGTTGAACAAAAGTAGAGATTTATTGTGTCGTACACGAATGTTGAACAGCTAACGATTGATCTTCGGTTAACTTATGTATAAAAATACGACTCTATTGATACGTCATCGCAACGATGTCATAGTTAACGACTTGAAGCAACAGTTTCGTTCGTTTCATTCATAGTTCTACGACAGAATTACGCTGACAATTTTATAACTCGAAGTTTCTTTGCACGATATCGTTCAGAATAAATATTTATACAGGATTAAGCAACGCGGCCGTCTAAGAAGAGTGCATTAACTCAATCAATGTATTATTAGTGCCTAATTGTGCAACCCAGAACTAAATTAAACGTTTGAAGGATGGCCAAATGAAGACACCGCGTGTCTCTAATAACAAACAGATGTTTATTTGAAGAGTTTACTAGTAAACAACAGAAAAGACGCGAAAATAATGTACGATCTTCTTGTGATACGTGATTTATACTTTATGGATCAAAATGATGGAAGAAATTAATTCGATCGATATTTAAATTAGCGAACGATGCGTGTAACTGTATCGAATTATTCTGCTGATCTTAATTGCCGAAGAATGCGCTTCTTTGTGTTTTTCTTTGTTCGTATTTGTTACTTTGTTACTCTTATTTCTCTTTTGTATCGAAGGATATTTCTTTAATAAATTAATTAATTGCTTGTAAGAGAACAATATGCAAAGGGATACCTGATTCCAATTACTTTAAACTTCGACACGATTCATTAAAACTTTCATGAAAGCGAATAAGTCGAAAAACTTGAGCGCTCGAAGAAGTCGCCATCAGCAACGGGTTTCCTGTTTTCTTGAGCATCTTCCGCCGGTAGAAAGTTGTTGAACGATAAACAATTCGGTGTAATCGTGAGAATCGGGTTGCCAAGTCTGATTCTAAATAAACTGTAGAGGCGCGTCCAGGTTAACACTAATTTTATCGAAGTAATCAAAATGGCTGACTCGTAATTTCCCATAGAAATTCTATAAATTTGCAATGCTGCATATTCGTAGATTTTTCGTAATTTTCATGGTAGATTTTTTAAATAATTTTCTTTATAGATTTTTTTTATTATTTTCTTCATTGACTTTTCATAATTTTCTTCATAGGTTTTTTATAATTTTCTTAATTGATTTTTTGTTAATTTCTTCATAGATTTTTTATAATTTTCTTCATACATTTTTCATAATTTTCTTCATAGATTTTTTATTATTTTCTTAATTGATGTTTTGTTATTTTCTTCATAGGTTTTTTATAATTTTCTTCATTGATTTTTTGTTATTTTCTTCATAGATTTTTTATAATTTTCTTCATTGATTTTTTATTATTTTCTCTTCTTAAATACAGATAAAGATCAGCTCCCTTACATTATATATTTTTTCAAAATCTTCCAATTAGTTTCTTCGGCATAAATTAATGTACAATAGAACTCGATCTCTCTGAACACATCAGGCGACAAAATACTTCTTATAACTCGATCATTTATATAACAAGAACTCACTAATTCCCCCTAACTAATTGAGATAATAACCCAGTAAATCGAGCATTAAATAAAATTTTGTTCCAATAAGTGGAGCTCGGGTAAATGGAGTACCGTACTTTAATCCTCGGTAGTTGCATTATAAATGAAAGGAAGGCATTGTTGAGAACAGTTTACAGCTAATTTTCGGCTTCTGAAAGAACGCTGCTCCGTTTTTATATAAAAAAATGAAGAATGTTACGTTCGTAAATAAATCTACGAATATTTTGAATTCCATTTCGATTATTTTTTTTTCTTTTATTCTTATTGTATTTGTATTAAAGACAATATAAATTATAATACGAATATATATTTGTTAATGAATGCTTTTAAAATTTGTTTATTTTATAAAACTATTTTGGTAATTATTTTCTGATATCGTAAGAGTTTACAAGATTAAAGAGCGTAGAAATTTTATATAGAAAAATGAAGAGTGTTGCGTTCGTAAATAAATCTACGAATATTTTCAGTTCCATTTCGATTATTTTTCTTTCTTCTATTTTTATTCTATTTTACACACGATTTTACTTCTACTTCTTGTTAATGCCTACCTCCTTCCGCGACAGGTTACTTGGAGTAAATTATACATCGGTTGAAATGTCACTTTAAATGCCACCGTTCAGTTATTTAGTCGCACATTTGCGTCATTACGTCGATAACTAATAATATTGCTTTCGCAAGCAGACGCAGGCGCGTAAAGTTGATCGGTATGAATGAGTTTCATTGAAGTTTCAAAAGGAACGAAGAATGATTATCTTTAGAAGTATCACTGCGAAGTTGGTAGGCATTAACAAGAAATAGAAGTAAAATCGTGTGTAAAATACAATAAAAATAAAAGAAAGAAAAATAATCGAAATGGAATTCAAAAAAATTCATAGATTTATTTACGAACGCAACACTCTTCATTTTTCTATATAAGATTTCTACGCTCTATAATCTTGTAAACTCTTACGATATCATAAAATAATTACCAAAATAGTTTTATAAAATAAAAAAATTTTAAAAGCATTCATTAACAAATTTATATTCGTATTATAATTTATATTGTCATTTAATTTTTCAGATACAGCGAATGATTCTAATACTACCTTTCAATAACTATTTATCCTTCGATCTTTCCTTTCACATTTTCGTAATATTATCAATTTGCACGCGAATCGATACATTCATCCAAAAATTAAACATCGTTTAATTAGCATTATTATTGAAACAGTAGGCGAAATTTAAAGTTAATTAACCGTATAAATTGATATATTTATTCGTGAAATTTATGCACCGAATAAATTTCGTCTTCGGCACCGTTTATCAATAAACGGTAGATCACGCTCCCAATAATCGGCAATCTTTAAAAACAATTATAGAATCCAAACGTGAAACATGAATTAACCCGTTCGCTGCCACGGACGAGTACACTCGTCTTCGGCAGGGTGTCATGCATTGCCAAGACGAGTATACTCGTCCTACTTTAAATATGTTATAACATGCAGGCTTTTGAATCAGCAATTTTTTTCTGGCCACAAACGTAAATATAGAAATGTAAAACACTTGAAAAAATACTACAAATAAAATTTTTTACAAAAATTATACTTTATTTCTCGAAGATCCGAGGAGAATGATCTTTTACAAATTTAAACGGCAATGGAAATGACTTCGTATAATTTAGGCTTGGCAGCGAATGGGTTAAGTACACCTGCGAGAAAGAACGTGTACCACTCCATTTAAAAAATTAAACGTCAGCTTTGTTTCTCGAAAAAAAAAATATATACCAGCACGTTGATGATAAAGGAACCGCATATCTTTTTTCTTTCATTTTTCCATGTACCATTAACGAGAGAAAATGCATATTTGCACATCTATAAAAAATACATATTATTTATCAAATCATCTTTCATGGACCTGGAACGTTACCGGGAACAATATCACCGTTTTCCCTTTCTCAAAAAAAAGAAAAAAAAATGGCACTGTTTTCCCATTTATGATGCTCTTTTTTTAAACAACAGACCAAACTAGCTCTGGGAGCCAGTTAATTAATTGCACGCGCCTCGTTCCGACGCAAACAACAATACGTCGTAACGAAGTCGGAGGGAAAAGTACACGAGAGTGACCTTTTCGCGAGTTAATTTCCCACGCGTGGGTGGCAAACTGGTCCGACGATCGTGATCAGGTCGAGAAGAAGCGTGCACCGGTTTAATGATCAAATTTATCGAGACAAACGAGTTCCGATTCGACCACGCCAAATCGGTTCCCATCGTTTAATCGATTATCCTGGATTTTTCAAAAGTTCTATCAAATTTGCATATCCATCGCTCTCTCGCTCATCTCTGCGTCGCTCATAATTATTATTCGATCAACATTTGATCACAAAAAAGGTAGGTTATTGTTTCGTGTCGTTGTTGGTACGGGAGAATTTTTATTCGAGTGCTTAGCATTACTTTTGTTTTATTTTAGTTGTAATTGTGTGCGTATTATAAATTAAATTTATTAAATCTGTATTCATCTACTTTTGAAGTTTTGATAATTATGAGGGTTAGGATTGAAATGACGCGTATGGAATTGCGATCTGTTTTTGGTGAAGATTTGGCAGGAACTATTTATTATAATTTTCAAAACGCTAATGAACCGAATAGTTTAATGCAAATTTTTAATCTGAGAAATATTGTATGGAGTTTCAAAAACGATGCACAGGAAATTTAAAAAAAATTGGCTGTGCTAATAAATTTAAAAGATGCTATCTTGCTCCAGGATGATACGAGACCTCACGATAATAACAATTCAAAAACTACAAAAATCCAATTATTTTATTCTATTCCATGCTTTCTATTCACTACCTAATCTGCACTTATCACACACTTATCTTCGACAAATTTCCATTTATTCAGAACTTACGATAATTTCTTAACAGACAAGCAACTCACAACTCAGACTCAATCGAAGAACCTAAAGTCTAAACTGAGAATAAAAGAATAGTACCTTCCAATTATCGTTTAAAATAAGTAATAATCCAGTTACTAAATACTATTACAAATTATTTTTAAAAAATTGATATATTTAACCGAAACTTCCCCGTTCGAAACAATAATTTCATCTACACTACCGTCCATAGGTATTTAACCACTTAGTGAAATCCGATTGAAAAATTTCTGTCAAGATTATAATGTAAATATACCTAAGTAGAATTTATGATTGACATAGAAGTACGATCTTTATGAGCGTAAGAGAGAAATACTGTGGTAAAAATTACATCGAGATGCCTTATTTAAAATATATTTTGTATATTTTAGATAAACTGAGAACTAATAATAAACTTAGAAAATAATAAAGTTAGAAAATAATAAACTTAGAAAATAATAAACTTAGAAAATGATAAACTTAGAAAATAATAAATTTAGAAAATAATAAACTTAGAAAATGGTCAAATACTAATGGACGATGGTATATTAGGTTGTCCCAAAGGTTTCTTCCGTTATCTTCGCGCAGCAACTTCGTCTGGCAGTGTTTACATAAACACGCAGCCTTATTTGTTAAACGAGACATGGAGAAAGGTAATCGCGCAAAATAGATGCGATGTAACACAATAATATACTGTAAAACAAAAGATATTATGCATCCATTGCTTATTAATAAAACGAAAGAAACTTTTGGGACAACCCAATACATCGATCCAACGTGTCATCTAGCTCACCCAAGAGTCAAAGAAAGATTTATCCCTCCGGTTTAGCGACAAAGTTGAACGTTCATAAAGCACTGTAATAACTCCGAAACAGTGAAACTGTTATCGATGCGTAACGAACAATCGAATGATCCGAGAATCTGTCTGTCATTTAGCATGTCGACGATATTAGATACGCTGGCAAATGTGTTCTCAGGGTCTATTAATTTCGTCGGCAAGAAGAGAGCTAGAGAGAGAGAGAGAGAAAGATGTGCACGTAGAAGCGTATCGAATGCATCCGAAATGCGTTCCGAGATAGATTCGGCGACAGAATGCGGAGCAAGGCTTTTCGCGGACGATACGCGTGTGCGTTCAATGCTAAGCAGAATGGAATGTGAAAATACTGCGACGGCGATGCGCCATTAACCCAAAAATTTGATCTTTGTCCATGGACGTGCAGAGGATAAACGACGGACGCGTCGAGCCGAAGGTGCGATTTTCTGTGAAACTTTTCGAAATCCTTTTTGCTTTTCCTTGCTTTTAAATACGGCGAGCTTCGGAGTTGTTCATCGATCAGTGCTGCGTAAAAACACGAGTCTTGGGTCGGTTGATATATTTTTTTCGCGATTTAAATATAACTTTTGATGGACAGTGGTCACAGTGTTGGTAGATATTTTATTGGAGACAATTTATAAAAATTATTAAATTCGTGTTTCGTCTATGGTTCTTTTTTTTAATTCTGTATTGTTGGTAGATATATTTCTTTTGTGATTTTTAATGTATTTTGATGGACAATGGTCACAGTGTTGGTAGATATTTTATCGGAGACAACTCATAATAATTAAATTCGTGTTTCATCTATGGTTTTTTTTTTAATTCTTTATTGTTGGTAGATATATTTTTTTGTGATTTAAATATATCTTTTGATGGACGGTAGTCACAGTGTTGGTAGATATTTAATCGGAGACAATTTATAATTATTAAATTCCTGTTTCATCTATGGTTTTTTTTTTTAATTCTTTATTGTTGGTAGATATATTTCTTTTGTGATTTAAATATATCATTTGATGGATAGAGGTCACAGTGTTGATAGATATTTTATTGGAGACAATTTATAATAATAATAATTTTTTTTAAATTCTTTATGTTATAGTTTATTTCAGACATAATCTCCTAATATTCGTTTCTGCGTGATGCAGAAGCAGCGAGCATAGTTTCGCACAATTTTTTCTCGCACTTTAAATATTAATTCCATTTACTCCTATTTAAAATAAATAATCGCAAAAAGATACAAATGATAATGGAAAAGTTATATTAAAACGAGCGAAGAAACAACTACGAATAATAAATGAATAATTAACTAAATTATTTAATTAAATCTCGCATACGATAAAATATACGAATTATACACATCAGTAAAATTCCCCGGGCTCCCGGAACGATATTATAATGATTAAAATTTTATGAGTATTTAATACTGCCTAATAATATCGTGTTTAACAGTTAATAGGATGAAATATCGCGAAACACCGACTGCGGTGGAATAATGAACGGAATTGAACTGGAAAACGGATCGCGAGATTCCATTCGTGCGGTATCAACGGCACGAATCGCGAGGATTCCACGGATTTTTGGCTTCTACAACTTCAGCTAGATATTTACACGAACGATTCTTTGGTATTTCAAATCCTNAAAAAAAAAAAAAAAAAAATATCTTTTCTCAAATAATTTCTCATTAACAATAAATAGAACATACATAATATAGAGTAAATATGAAATATACCTTCTTAACCTTTACATACATATTAATTAATTTTATACGAAAAACACTGAAAATGAAAAGAATCCAAGGACCATAAAGTCTCAGTAACAATAAGAATCATAAATATTCTGAAATACGTTTTGCACTTGTTATCGTCAATTATCAATACTTTTCTCTTTCAATCAAATTTCTATTTCGATTAAACCGTGCTTCGTCTAGCAATTAATTTTTCAAATAAATACAAATATATTAACTCTGCTGTTCTACTCTTAAATAATCAGATTTACTGAATTTAATTTTTGCAACATTTCTCAAGTATAAAATATTAAAAAATAAAAAAAACAAAATTCTGAAGAAAGACTAATGTGTAGTTTAACTGAAGAAAATCGCAGAATTATTAATATATCGCATATATTGGTTGAAAAAAATATTTAAACAATTAAATTCCCCACCATTCCACGCACCCTGTTGATTTAATAATAATAAATCATACGAATCGCATAGTCTGAAAGGGAATACGAGCTTCGAGGCAAGAAAAATGACTCGGCCTCGGTTGTCCAGGGCCAAAACCCGACAAAGAGTTACACGAGACCGTGTTCTCGAGTGGCTGCTTGCAAAGCGTGCAAGAGTGACGCGTTTGGAATTTTATTTTGCCTCTTTTGTCAGCCAAATTCATCGCAGCGTGCAACGATTGTACTTGGAAGCAGTTCGTCGCGGTTTCTGATAATGGAAGCAAACTTCCGGTCGTGTGTAAGAGATCGAGGGACAGAACGGTCTATTGTGAGCACACGCGACAAACCGACGATCGATTGAAACTTTTATTCTCCTTGAATCGACAGAACACGAAACGATGAGAATCTCAATAAGAGGTGAGTCAGTCGGTCGTGCGTGGATCGGTTTGTGAAATCTGATGGAGGAAGAATTAAGATCGAAGACTAATATGGAGAAGGCGAGAAATCGTAATGGATATATAGGATTGTTTATGTTTCAATAGTATTTCATAATTAGATTGGGGATTTTTATGCATTTGTGAAAAATTTTGAAGACAGAAATACACAGAATGTACATAATAAACAAAAATTTGTGGAATCTGATGGAGGAAGTGNTGGAAGCAGTTCGTCGCGGTTTCTGATAATGGAAGCAAACTTCCGGTCGTGTGTAAGAGATCGAGGGACAGAACGGTCTATTGTGAGCACGCGCGACAAACCGACGATCGATTGAAACTTTTATTCTCCTTGAACCGACAGAACACGAAACGATGAGAATCTCAATAAGAGGTGAGTCAGTCGGTCGTGCGTGGATCGGTTTGTGAAATCTGATGGAGGAAGAATTAAGATCGAAGACTAATATGGAGAAGGCGAGAAATCGTAATGGATATATAGGATTGTTTATGTTTCAATAGCAATTTATAATTAGACTGGGGATTTTTATGCATTTGTGGAAAATTTTGAAGACGGAAATACACAGAATGCACATAGTAAACAAAAATTTCAGGAATTTGATGCAGGAAGAATTAAAATTGAAGACTAATATGGAAAAGGCGAGAAATCGTAATGGATATATAGGATTGTTTATGTTTCAATAGTATTTTATAATTAGATTGGGAATTTTTATGCATTTGTGGAAAGTTTTGATGACAAAAATGTACAGAATGCACATAATAAACAAAAATTTGTGAAATCTGATGAAGTATTAAAATTGATGACTAAATATGGAGAAGGTATTTTTGTATTTTCGTTTTTGTATATTAATTTCTTTACCGAATAAAATTAATTTTATCACCAGCTTCATCGTTATTAATTTTTTTTTAATTTTAGCTATTATTACTATACCTACTTTTATTATTTACCTATTACTTTCAGTGAATTTTCAACAATATTTTTTTTTCTCTCTGGAAACGTAACTTTTACGGTCACGAACTATTCGGTCGTACAAAATGTCAAAGAGATAAATGTGTACGTGATGTACACCAGGAACGAGAAATTTATGTAAATGATTAAGCAATTGAATGTCAATGATACAAACCTAACCCACTGATCTACATAACGTTGTACTCGTTTACTTCTTTTACTTGTGATTTTTTTTTATGCGAAACGAATAAGTATTCAGATTAACGCCCATTACAAATAACATTATTAAATAATCAGTTACGTATCCACGTAAAAATACGCTCACTAAAATCTAATTAAAGTTTTCGATACAGTAGTACCTAAGTTTCATTTTCTGTTAACATTTTTATTAATTAAAATTATTACTATTTCTCCCCTGAAAAATGTATGTGTTTAACACTAAAATTACCGATAATTAAAATACACGTACTTGTGCCAAAGAAACTACAATAACAAATATTTGAAAAAAAATATACAGTATAAAAAAAAAACAAATCTTCGACCATATATTTCACAGAAAATCCCAGAAAATACTAAAAAATGCAACGATAAACATTTCTTTAATTTCAATCAGAAATAACAAACCGTTTTGGTAGTTTCAATGTTAATATCGATCGACTTCAAAGCTCGACTTTCAAATTTATCGATAAACCCATATTCTTACAATTACGATTTCTTAAACGTTTCTAGTACTTCACACTTCTGAAATACATAAAATTCAGCTTAATAAATAAATAATTCCAAGAATGAAATTTAAAAATTCTTCCCTGAACCCATTTAAGTTTCACACAGCGTGTAAATATCGCGAAAACAGAACTCGATTTTGTTTAGTCTCATTTACATCTTTTCAACGGGCTGTAACTGTTCGATATACGATCGAAAATCACGTGGGAAACGATCGATTCCGTTCCGCGCTCTGTTACTGTGGTTCTACGAAGTTTACGGTCGTCGAAGCTAAGCGAAAAATATTTTTCAAACATTCGCTTGCCACCCATCGACCGATTCAAAAGTTGTTCCATTTCCGTGATCGATTCGCAGGTGCACCAGCCCTGGTCTAAGTTTTGTCGGCGCTAAATTTAAATTAGATCGACACCCAGGATTATTTACGTGCCAGTCAACCCAGATCGCCGACAGAACTCTTGCACCCATTGCATTCGATTCGCTCTACCTCTGATTTCTTCTATTGTATTTAAGTTTCAAAACGCTATCATGGTTTTTCTGTCTTTTATAGATCTCTTGCATCTCTGGTTCTTATTGGAAAATATATTATCATGTGTGTCTGCACTCGATTTGTCGGGTTACTGATTTTTTATATTTTAATTATGACATCGAAGGATTATGGAAGTTTTTAGGGTTTTTGTAAATTTTTCGCAGCTTTTACAGTTTTTAGGTTTTGTAGATTTTTTTAAGCGTCTGTTCTTTTGAGAAATTATATTTTTGAATAGAGATACATTGGATTTTCCCTGTTGCTGATTTTTTATATTTTAATTAGGATATCAGAGTGTTATCGAAGTTTTTAGGTTTTTTGTAGATTTTTCTTAGCTTTTATTCCTTTGAGAAGCTATATTTTTGAATAGAGATACATTGGATTTTCCCTATTGCTGATTTTTTATATTTTAATTAGGATATCAGAGTGTTATCGAAGTTTTTAGGTTTTTTGTAGATTTTTTGTAGCGTCTGTTCTTTTGAGAAATTATATTTTTGAATAGAGATACATTGGATTTTCCCTGTTGCTGATTTTTTATATTTTAATTAGGATATCAGAGTGTCATCGACGTTTTTAGNAAGTTTTTAGGTTTTTTGTAGATTTTTTGTAGCCTGTGCTCTTTTAAAAAATTACAATTTTGTATATAATATTGAATGAAAGAAGCCAATAGAAACTATGAAAATGAAAGAAGATTTCGTGACACAGGTCCACCAGTTCTTTTTTTACCTACCAAGCGAGTGACATTCATACGAGTAGGGAAGTACGGAGTATTCTCATCGTCCAAGGTCGTCCAGAATCTGAAAATACGCCCGTGAATCGATCGGACGAGTCGAAATAGCGGCGCTGTTCGAGGATGTATTTTTACGAACGCCAGTTGAGGGTGCGCGGGGCAAAATGCTCTTACGGCGGCTCTTTTCGTAGGGTAAAGATCAAAGACCCTGACTCCATCACTCCTCCTTATTTCTGTCACGTTAAAAAAGCTGCACGCGTTGCTTTACACACGAAACGCCGACAGTCGTGTCTGAATTTTCCACGGAATGTCACTGCGAATTGGCTGGCGCGTCGTTCGAGGGTAAATTTTGGTGGCGAGAAAATATGATAAGGTTGAAGGAAAATTTTAGCACCGAGGGTAAAGGGATCTAATTTTTCTTTCAATTTGTTCGCAGCTTCCAAGTGTGTACGACACGTTTGCGAAAGGATTTCTTTCAATTTGAAGAACTGATGAAGTTACGAGACGTTGAACGGAAGAGCGCAGAGATAGACTCTGGTGTAGATCGTAGAAATGTTAACGTTTTCGAGATAATTTTATAAAGAAATAAAAAAGTATTGTGAAGTTACGTGTATTGACAATTAAAGTACAAACAATTTCTTATGGATTTTTATATATTCAGAACACGAAAAGTATTCTAATTTCCATGCTTGGTTAAAATTCTTGCCCTAAAAACGAAATTCAAGTGTCCATAGAAATAAAAAGTCAGGTGTCTATTTTAAACAACGAAATATCTTTATTTTCTAATTAATTTCTATATCCACAGAAATAGAAATTAAAGTAGAAAGTAAAATAGAAATTAAAATAGAAATTAAAATAGAANCTTTAAGTCGATTTCTCGAGCAATTGTACTGTTATGAATTCTTTGATGTGGTTGTAATTTTTATTTCTGATGTTAATGTGTGGTAGAAAAAATTATTTCGTACTGCAAGTCAATTATTTAAACAGTCACTCTCTTGTGAGTTCTTTGGTGTATCTTCAATTTTTATTACGATGATATGTGTTGGAAAATATTGTTTAGTTTTGCTTCAAGTCGATTTTTGGAGAAATTATTCGATTGTAAATCTTCTNCTGATGAAGTTACGAGACGTTGAACGGAAGAGCGCAGAGATAGACTCTGGTGTAGATCGTAGAAATGTTAACGTTTTCGAGATAATTTTATAAAGAAATAAAAAAGTATTGTGAAGTTACGTGTATTGACAATTAAAGTACAAACAATTTCTTATGGATTTTTATATATTCAGAACACGAAAAGTATTCTAATTTCCATGCTTGGTTAAAATTCTTGCTCTAAAAACGAAATTCAAGTGTCCATAGAAATAAAAAGTCAGGTGTCTATTTTAAACAACGAAATATCTTTATTTTCTAATTAATTTCTATATCCACAGAAATAGAAATTAAAGTAGAAAGTAAAATAGAAATTAAAATAGAAATTAAAATAGAAATTAAAATAGAAATTAAAATAGAAATTAAAATAGAAATTAAAATATGTAGTCCAAGCAATAATACACCCTTATCTACATAACAATTTTCATATAAATTAAAAATGTCTACTCCAAGCAACAAAATACCCCTATCTCTCCAATCAATTTCTATATCCATAGAAACAAGAATGAAAATAGAAATTAAAATATCCACTATCTCCTTAATCACTCTGCGCAATTTCCTCTTCCTCCCTTAACTTGAAGACTAAATAATCTCCGGACTAAAGAATTCTTCAAACAAGGAACCTCCATTGATAAACGAAAATATATTTCGTCTCAATTCCAAGGTATCCCGTGAAGTCTCTAAAAATTCTAATTACCGTACAGAATTTTCTTTTGCTCGTCAAACTTAAAGAATCTCCAGATTAAATAATTCTTTCGAACAAGGAACTTTCATTAACGAACGTGAATATTTCGTCGCGAATCCTAGGCATTTAACAAAAATTCTAATTATTCTACGCGATCTCTTCTTCCTTGCCGAGCTTAAAGAATCTCCAGACTAAATAATTCTTCGGACAAGGAACTTTCATTGATGGATGGGAATATTTCGTTCCACTTCCAAAGTAGCTCGCGAAAATCTCGTGGATCAGCGAGTTCCTCCGTGCCAGTAATAATATTGATGCTGGTGGCGATGAAAAAATAAAACCAGCCAGCTGCTGGCCGACTGTTCAACGTACGGGGCCACGTTTTCGAGCGTGTTCGCGTTAAAAATACGAGCGGTTCATCCGGCACCGGGGCGAGGAACAATTTTTGCTCGTCAAGTTTCGTCGAACCGGCCAGTCAGGGGAGCTATCTCGAATCGGAGTGCTTTTTCGTCGTCAGATTCCCGAATGCTCTTAGCTCTTTCATTTTCTTTTGCCACGAGAACCGTTCGAGAGGATCAAACGAGCAACGGACTTTGCGATTCGAGAGACGATTTCACGGTTATAATTCTTTTATCCGACGATACTCGAGATCTGATTCCTCGCCCCGATCCAGTGTTTCGGCAATGGGAAGGGGAGGAATAGCGTTGCAGGGTTTATTTGCTCGGGAGCTTCGTGCTCTCGCGTTAGATTCGACCGTGCTAGTTTTGATGCACTCTTTGGGTCTCTATTAGGAGGTTTACGAGTTCGATAACTGTTGTGCACTGCTATAAAAATAAACGGAGAGTTTTGAAATAAGGAAACTAGTTCTTAACCCTTGAGGGACGTTTGTGATCGAACGCGTTCGATTTTTATGCGATTTAATGTTTTTGTATGGATTATTATGGGAGTTAATATTTTTGTATGGATTTTTATGCAAGTTTGTACTTTTTTAAGCATTTTTATGCAAGTTAATATTTTTGTAAGCATTTTTATGCAAGTTATTATTTTTCTAAACATTTTTATGCAAGTTATTATTTTTCTAAGCATTTTTATGCAAGTTATTATTTTTCTAAGCATTTTTATACAAGTTATTATTTTTCTAAGCATTTTTATGCAAGTTAGTATTTTTGTAAACATTTTTATGGAAGTTAGCATTTTTGTAAGCATTTTTATACAAGTTCGTATTTTTTTTAAGTATTTTTATGCAACTCATTATTTTTGTAAGCATTTTTATGCAAGTTTGTATTTTTTTAAGCATTTTTATGTCAATACAGTACGGGTCTGAAAAGTTGGCTATCAGAAACAATGCGAGTCTAATTGGTTATAATATAACAGCTCCACCTTTTTCAACACAGTTATAAGGATAGAACACACATATTTTCGTTTTTTCTGTATCCTCGCATCACAGATGATAAACAAACACGATTAGGCGGAGCAACTGGAGTACCACTTTTGCCCCGTGCCGTCTGCCAACTTTCCAGACTCGAACCGTACTATACTTTAACTTTATTTACCATTTTTTCTACTCATCATATGCGATCTATGTATCTCTGTAAATTTTCTACAAATGCATAAGAATGAATTGATACCGTAGACTAATTACAGCTTCGGTTCACCAATTTGATACTCGGAAAGCTCTATCGGTACCGGAAGGATACCTCACGCGGAACTCCAATGGCGGATCGTAGCGCCGGCTGCAACAGCGATTAATAGACAGCCAAATCTCACAAATAATTCAAGCGGACATGATTTAAGCTTCGCCAAAATTCGCCCCATCCAAACTCTACCTGGCCGCGTAATTCAAATTCGCGAAATAAACAACCGGCTAGGGCCGTGCCAACTTAAATTCTTCGTTGTTTCGCGAGGAACTGCTTCGAAAGGGAAAAGGAACGAGAAAAGAACGAAAAACGCGAGATTATTTTTCTCGCCGAGTTTCCACGGATTTATTGCGAAACGCGTGAAAAATTGGCCGACCAGTGAGATTTATTAAATAATTTCTACAAAATAAATATTCGGAATCCGCAAAGCTTAATATAAATCTATAAATCTTACCGCTTGAATTTGGAACTTTGTACGGCGAAACAAGAGCGCGATTGAACCGTGGGAAACCCGAAGAACGCGGCGGTATTAAATGGGATTTTAATCGTCCGAGCGATCGACGGAAGAAAAGCGAAACGTTCGCGACGATGAGCGCCAAAGAAATTGTGCCAGGTGTCGAGAGATGCCAAGAGGCCTAAACTTTGTACCGGTATCGAATTAATGAGTCTCTGGCGACAATTTGTCACGGTAAGAGGAGCTGTCCTCTCGTCTCCATTGCTCGCGATTCTCTTTCGAGAGAGTCGTTGCGAATTTTTCGAAGCAAAAAAAAAGAAAAGAAAAAAAGAGAACTTGTAAACTTCATTGCGTAACGCCTCGTTGTTTCCTTTCATTTCTCTGACGTGCTATTTCTGCTCGAATTCCGTGCCAGATGTCGTGTACATTGACGTGTTCCGAACAACGTCGCGGAAAAGCATGCACGTGCTTCTTGATTCTGTTTTTTTTTTTTTTTTTTTTTTTTTCGTCGGAGAATCGAGAGGAGAAATCGTTTGACATCGCGTTCAGGAAGACGAGTTTTTGCGTTGCGATTTTCGCGAGAACCTATTTTCAGTTCGAAGACGTTGTTAGGTTTGGACTCAGACTCGTGAAAACTAGGGGTTGAAGAAGATTGGGTGACAAGATTTAACCGGAATCGATGAAACATTTTTGCCGATACGGAGAAAATTCGATTACGGAAACAACTTTTAACACTAGAACTACCGGACAAGTCAAAATGACTTTATAATTTCTTGTAGAAATTTTAGAAATTTGCAATAATTAATTTTTGAGGATTTTCCGCAATTTTTTGTAAAAAATATGCGCAAAGAATTGTTACCCTTATCATAGGTATTTTTCGAAACATCTATCATTTTTATTTCTTTGGTACAAATAACTATACTTTAATCGCTGGTAGTTCTAATGTTAAAGAAGTTCATGTTATTAATGTTAACGAAATATTAACCAAATTTTGTCTGTAAGCGGACACTATATCATCTGAAAATAAATATTAAAATATAGTTTTTTAAATATTGTATCATCAAATGAACTAGTTTCCATATCAATGCTGTGTTACTGACGAAATATTTCTTCGTTTGTTAATTATTTTTTTCTGTCGTTCGAAGAATGTTTCTCTTAAAATATCGTACTCCGCGTCACTTATTCCGACGCAGCTTACGCTCGCAAGGCCGATCGCAATGAACGTTTAAGATACAAGCATGTGCATCTCTTGCTGAAAGTTTGTAGGCCACCGTGCCAAAATTCCACGAAAGAGACAAGTGACGAGCAACATCCTTCGTTGTCGATACAGAAAATTTGCTAACAAGCTCGTATTCGCTTGCTGGAAAAATCGATATACGTTTCATGGAATTCCTCGCTCTTTTTCGTGCTCCAACAAATGCTTTCGTTTTATTTTTCTTTTGAGAGTAATGACGGTTACTTGTCAGGTAGGATGAGATATGTTTTACGGAGATTTTTAACCGCTTACGATCCTCATCCTTTTTCTCGGCCCCCTCATACATGTTTCTGGATTATTTTTCAACAGAACCTTCTTGACTTTCAACAGACTTGATACGTTGATGCACAAGTTCATATTTTATGAGTAAAATGTTCCTGCTTCGGATATAAATCAAACATGCACGATTTACTTCGGTTGTTTGCCGATGAAAAATCTTCGTCCTCTCGAGACTATTTTGAACGGGCTAGATGATAATCACAGATATTGTTCCGAGATCGTACGCTATATCTTTACCGCGTTACTGATCTTCGATAGATTTCAGTTTCTGATCTATCTTCGGCCTATGAAAACTGAACTACTGCTTGGTGATCTTCCTTGGTGCGCGCTAATAACGAGACTGCGAATTTTATACATTTTGGAATATTTTGAGGTGCAAAAATACACAGAATATACACAATAAGCTAAAATAAATAAATCAAAAATATAGTACGGATAATATTTAGTGAATAAAAGAATCGTCTATCCAGTTTCTATTTTCTTAATTATATTAATAAAAATATAAGTTTGTGTAAAAATCTAGTCAACTAATAATCGAGCAGCCATTTTAATTCCTCCGAAACACGCAACAGGAGTACGCTATTAAATAAAAATTTCTAACAGCGAACTATCATCTCGCTTCTATTTTCTTAACTATATTCACAAAAATATAAATTTGTACAAAAGTCTACTCTACTAATAACCAAGCGGCCATCTTAATTCCTCCGAAACGAGCAACAGGAGTATGCAATTAAATAAAAACTTCGAACAGCAAAAAATCATCTCGCTTCTATTTTCTTAATTATATTCATAAAAATATAAGTTTGTATAAAAATCTAGCCTACTAATAACCGAATGGCCATCTTAATTCCTCCGAAACGAGCAACAGGAGTAAACTACTAAATAAAAACTTCGAACAGCAGAAAATCATCTCGCTTCTATTTTCTTAACTATATTCACAAAAATACAAGTTTGCATAACAATCGTCTTTAATGTTTCCAAGACCTAACAGAAGCGAGCTATTAGCTTCAAATTCCCAACACTAAACAGGGACACTAAACGCGAATACCATAATGCACGCGCAACTCTCACAATGATCTCCATAAAAAAAATTCTAGCCTCATCCCAAATAATCGTTAACACCCTCATAATACGCGTTCCAATCTCGAAAGCAAAAAGATTCCACCGCGGAAAGTGAACGCTAGACCCCACGTTTCGCCATTTATCTCGTTCAGCCACACATGCCCACTCGTGTCCATTCCATCCTCGGTTCTGCAGCCGCGTCAAAACGACCCGTCTTCATTTTTCACGCCGTCCAATTCAAAGGCAACCGCGAAAACCATAAGAAAGTCCCCGTCGAAATCCTACTATAAATCCTTTCGGTAAAAGCTGCTCCTTCTATTTCCAGATTTCTCGGAGCGTGTTTTATTCGGCGGAGAGGACAGGTCCTCGTGCCTTGTCCCGCGTTCGTTTATCATCCACACGGATGATGCATCGTCGAGAGGGAACGATGCATCATAACGCGGCTTAATTATCATCGCGACTATGAATCTCGCGGAACGCTCTTTTCCGGTTCGGTTAAATGGCACAGAACGGGCTCTTTTATGGCCACCGACGAATTTCGCTGCCAGATGCACGGGTTCGGAACGCGGAGGATGTCTTGGCTTCTTCCGGGAATTGTGAAGATAGTATCGGGCGCTGTGTATCGTGGACAGGATTCAAGCTTGGCTAAAATCCGCCCCTTGCAAATTGAGCGGAAATTGCGTTGGGTTGAGACGCGATGGCGTTTCTCGGGTAGGTCTTGAAAAACCTTTTCGATAAAAGCTGATCAACGCTACTGCTATGATTCTGTTACACGATATCGTTCTCCTCGGATGGTTTGGTGGTAGCGAGATCGTATGTCGGTACAACAACCTGTGGTGCAAGGTTATTCGAGGCCATTCGAGGTATCCGTCGTGCTCTAAAAGTTACCCGTGTGTCTGACCACGGACGGTATCAATCTACTGTCACGACCTAGATTTTAATCTCGACTAATGATTCAGAAATTGTTCAGTTCTTGGAAATTCTCGTAATTAATCGTTCGAGTGCTGAGCAGTGTTCGATGTGTGGCAATAAATGCGAAAATTATTTTTATTGCGTGGAAAAATAATAAAAGAGGTAATAAGTTACTTTAATCGAGTATATTGTATAACAGGTGATTATTAGGAGTGTAGATATTTTTTTTATTGTCGCATAACAGGTGATTATTAGAAGTGTAGATATTTTTTTTATTATTGTATAACAGGTGATTATTAGAAGTATAGATATTTTTTTTATTTTTTGTTACAAGTGTGGCTTGAATTTTACTAAGTCAACCTTGCTAATTAACTCTTTGAGGGGTGAACAGTTTCTGATGTGTGAAAAAAATGTGAACTAAAATGTTCATTTATTTTTTATTGCGTAGATAAATAATAAGAGAGGTAATAATTTACTTCAATCGAGTATATTGTATAACAGGTAATTGTTAGAAGTATACATATTTTTTTTAATTTTTTGTAACAAGCGTGGCTTGCATTTTTGCAAGTTAACACTTGGGTTTTTTTTTATCCAATCGTGTCCTACTTTTCTCATAAAATTTCCTAATCTTAAAACAGATATATAGAAATTGTAATTTATTATGTATAATTTTTCGTTTCAAATTTATATCGAAGATTAATTTTTCTCAAAATTATTGAATGCTTTTATAAGGAATGGAAACATGATTGGAACGAATAAACCTCGAAGATCGTAGTAAGGTTAAGTACGGTTACAATACTGTTAATTTTTCTAATAATAATAAATTAGCACACTATGTACAAGATCTAAACAAAAGCTAAAATATGGAAGCTAGTAAATTATGCTGTCTCGAATGTATCGGTACGACATCCTAATTTATATACAACAAAATGTGAAAATTTATGCGATGCACGTTCAAGAGCAATGAAACAAATTTTCTGGCAGAATTTCCAAATTTCATCTGTACGCTCGCCTTAAAATCATGTTAGGGAGTTTTATAGCGACCTCTAAATTTCAAAATAGTTGTAAAATGATGTCAATAAGGGGGCAAAGTACAATCGCGAAGAGAATGGAATAAAGATGTCAAACGCAAGGGTGCTAAAAATAAACGGAAGCTCGTGCACGATACCAGAAGAACATTTTGAGTCATTCTCTTTGTTTTCGAACCAACCTCGGAATGCTCTTCCTGTATTTAACGGAAACGAGTACCAACTTCCACGAAACGTATACATTTAACGATCCTCTCGTAAAGAATATACCAAAAACAAATACCGCGGTCGCTCGATTTGAAAGGAAACTTTTTCCCCAACTTCTTTCTACGAGAATAATTTTCGAACGAGCAGAAAGCTTGCGAATAAAATTTATCGTTTCTCTCCGAACATATTTGATGATAAAATTTTATAAAAGTAGTTAAAAATTACTCGTTACCAATTATAAAATATTTATTATTAACACATCTTGCGCGGGCACTTTGCCGTCTAAGTCAAACGAATTCATAGGAATTTATTCTTGCAACGCACCTTTTGTAATTTTCCAACGCATGTCCATCTGATCTTATCGTAAAAACATCACAAAAAACCCATCGATAACAATAATCCATCAATAATCCGTGAAAAACGACTTTAGTCGCTTCCCGCGCAAGATGTGTTAACACCTTGACTGCCACGCGCGTTTACAGTAAAATCTCCTTCAGGCCACGCTGTACGAATCGTATTCTTCGTCATATTAATTAATTTAGTTTACTTATCATATAATTAACTTATTTTAATTATATAATTAACTTAGTTTATATTAATTAATATTCAATAGTTTTGTCACTTCCTCGGCGAAATATCTTTTTAAACACATACGAATATCCTTCGCAAGTAGTCGAATAAGCGTCACCCCAATACGGGTGACGCGGCCCGATCGGAAACTTTACCGTCGCCTAAAAACCAAACGAAACCCGAANAATTTTCCAACGCATGTCCATCTGATCTTATCGTAAAAACATCACAAAAAACCCATCGATAACAATAATCCATCAATAATCCGTGAAAAACGACTTTAGTCGCTTCCCGCGCAAGATGTGTTAACACCTTGACTGCCACGCGCGTTTACAGTAAAATCTCCTTCAGGCCACGCTGTACGAATCGTATTCTTCGTCATATTAATTAATTTAGTTTACTTATCATATAATTAACTTATTTTAATTATATAATTAACTTAGTTTATATTAATTAATATTCAATAGTTTTGTCACTTCCTCGGCGAAATATCTTTTTAAACACATACGAATATCCTTCGCAAGTAGTCGAATAAGCGTCACCCCAATACGGGTGACGCGGCCCGATCGGAAACTTTACCGTCACCTAAAAACCAAACGAAACCCGAATATGGGTGACGTGGCAGTCAACGCGTTAAAGCAAGGAACGCGTAAAATAATATCAGCCTCCAAGAGAAAGAAACTCTGACAATTGACGATTAATTATTGCTAATTCGAACTAATTCGACAGTTTCAAGCAGCATGCAAGGTTAGTCAACAATTTTATTTTTAACACAAAATGTCGTCTCGTCAAATCCATACACTGTCACAGCAAAGTGATTCACAAAGAGCTGAAACGTCTCGCGTTTTCCGCGAATTGCGGAAGGTAATGGAAGGTCCCTCTGTTCGTGTTCACGATTTCAAAGTGAACACGTGTAAACGTTGTAACGCATAATTCGTGGACAGCCTCCGCTATTTCCATCGGCGGAGCCTTCGCGAGAGGCGGGCTTCGCGTCGACGTTGCTCCTATTTAAAATAAGCAACTTTACGGTGCATCCACGGCTCGCGAGCTGCAGGCCTTCACTCTTGTGTCACTCTTCTATTTCCAGAGGCCTCGGCAGCACGTCTTTTGCCGTCGCAATGCGTCTACTCGAAATAGGCGTTTATGTCTGACGGTACTACCCTCGCGCAATAAGCCGAGCATTCCCTTTTAAAACCGATCGGGCACAGATCCGAGCGGCTAAAGATCCCTCATTTGTAGATGAGATTGTTTCGTTTCATTTGAGATTTATTTTTGAAAGAATTATCCTGGCATGAATTTTTTAACGCACTCTTCATCTTTTCTTTGTTATGAGGCGAAAAAAATTGTCTTGTTCTACTTCAAGTCGATTTCTCGAGCAATTGCACTCTTATGAATTCTTTGAGGTGGTTGTAATTTTTATTTTTGATGGAAATATGTGGTAGAAAAAATTATTTTGTACTGCAAGTCAATTATTTAAAAAGTCGCTCTCTTGTGAGTTCTTTGGTGTATCTTTAATTTTTATTACGATTNTTGTCTTGTTCTACTTCAAGTCGATTTCTCGAGCAATTGTACTGTTATGAATTCTTTGATGTGGTTGTAATTTTTATTTCTGATGTTAATGTGTGGTAGAAAAAATTATTTCGTACTGCAAGTCAATTATTTAAACAGTCGCTCTCTTGTGAGTTCTTTGGTGTATCTTTAATTTTTATTACGATGATATGTGTTGGGAAATATTGTTTAGTTTTGCTTCTAGTCGATTTTCGGAGAAATTATCCGATAGTAAATCTTTTTGTATAGTTTCAATTTTTTTTTTTTTTTTTTTCTTTCTTTATGTTAGTGGGTAAAAAAAATTGTCTTGTTCTACTTTAAGTCGATTTCTCGAGCAATTGTACTGTTATGAATTCTTTGATGTGGTTGTAATTTTTATTTCTGATGTTAATGTGTGGTAGAAAAAATTATTTCGTACTGCAAGTCAATTATTTAAACAGTCACTCTCTTGTGAGTTCTTTGGTGTATCTTCAATTTTTATTACGATGATATGTGTTGGGAAATATTGTTTAGTTTTGCTTCAAGTCGATTTTTGGAGAAGTTATCCGATAGTAAATCTTCTTGTATAGTTTCAATTTTTTTTTTTTATTTTTTTTATTTTTTTATGTTAAGGGGTGAGAAAAATGTCTTTGATTCGTTTTAAGGCTATTCTATCGTAAAGACTCTGGTGTATTCTCGGTTTATTTTTTGCGATGATATAAGAATTTTTGAGTATCTCGTGTGTTAGAGTTAATAATACTTGCTTAATATAGAATAATAATTCTTTAATTGTGCAAATGAAGATTAAACTCCGTCACGAGTGTAACTCATCGCCGCCACGCGTGAATCCACGCCACGAATGTGACTCCTTATTATAAAGCAAAGCTAAGAATTGCTTCGTATAATTCACTCGGACGTACCGTTATATCGTCTATTCATCATTCGCTATAAACAAAATGAATCGAACACGTTGAATATTTATAACGTAACAGTTTACTGTCGGACCAATGAAAAATTAAAGAATCCTTTATAATTCAGCAGTCCAATAAATATCATCAAACCATCCATGATAATGGTCGAGAAAATTTAGTATAAAGCGATGTAGAAATCGCTAACTATCCAACCGCATTAAAATCGTTGAGTTTAATGATTTTTCCCAAAAATCGTCCTCTAACTTGGCAGGAATGATGCGAGCCTGTCACGAGATTTAATCTCATACAGGAAACACGACGTGCAATGATAAATAAAGCCACGTCAAGATTTCTTCCACAGATTCTTCGTTGCGTCACAAGATTAAGGATAAGGAAAGAATGGCACTTTGCCGTGATCGTGGCGTACAATTTTAATTCGCTTCACTTTTGCGCAAGAAACTGCGATCAAACTAAATTGTGCGTCCCATAATAATCTACGTTGGACCTTTACCTGTGCATTTCAAGTTCAACAATTTTGTTGTTACGCAATAATCGTAGTCAGATGATTAAAGTTAGGCTCAAAAGTACAAATTAACCTGAGCCTCTTTTTTATGACTATAAATTACCTGTTTGCTATTTTCTTTTTTCTTTATTCCTATATTCTCTGTTGATTTCATTTTTCTATTTTTTTGTTTCAGTATTGTTGCGTACAATTTTTTTAATTAATAATAATCATGTTCACATGATCAAAGTTAGGCCTAAAGGTACCAATTAATTTTAAACCTCGTTTTTCGTATCACTATAAATTATCTGTTTGCTATTTTTTTTTCTACATTTCTATATTTTCCTTTTACTTCATTTTTCTATTTTTTCGTTTTGGTATTGTTACATACAAGTTTGTTAATAAATAATAATCATGGTCAGATAATCAAAGTTAGGCCTAAAAGTACCAATTAATTTTAAACCTCCTTTTTCGTATCGCTATAAATTATCTGTTTGCTATTTTCTTTTTTCCCTATTTCTATATTCCCTTTTCATTTTATTTCACTATTTTTTCTTTTCGGTATCGTTACATACAAGTTTGTTAATAAATAATAATCTTGGTCAGGTCTAATCTGACCTAATTAAACTTAAAAGCCTTTTGCACCTTTATGAATCAATTGTTTCCTATTTTTTTCATTCCCCATCTCGTATTTTCTATTTATCTCATTTTTCTATTAAACAGGGTATTGAAAACAGAACTAAGAAGTGATTGAAATCTTAAAAGTACCGGTATAATCTACTACAAATTTTAATAACAAAATTGAAGCATTCCAAATGGTAGCTCAACCATGTAAACCAGAATAACATTTTCATGCTATACATAATAACAGAACAGATATAGTGGTGTAGGACAAACAGAAGAGGATCACTTATCTCATCGACACAGCCATACCGAACACCTATAACTCACAGAAAACCATCCAAGAAAAACACCAAATGTACACAGAAGTTGAAACCGAAATAGAAAGAACGTGGATCATCGGCAAACTTCTTATCGTTCCCATAATATTCCCCCGTAAAATTAATAGGTTTAGATTGGAACATCTGTATGAAACTTCAGGAATATTTTCATTGTTAAACCATACAGCGGATCGAACAATTTTTTTCTTTATTATACTTTCAAAAATGAGAATATTCGCTGAAAATTGTAGCTTGCGAAAATTAAAACAGAGGAAACGGTACGAAAGATATAAAATGCATATATCGTAATAGCATGTATAGTACGGAGTGACTAGTCGCTTCCTCGGTATGAATCATCAAGATTTCTCGATCAACAACTTTCCTCTAGCACTTGTTATTCAAAAGCGTTAATCATCATTGTGTTTTTCTTTGTTTTATATTTCAATGTCTGAATTTGTACGAAAGGTGAATTTGAGACGTACGTTTTTTTTTTTTTTTTTAAGTTGTCGACGGAATATTTATCAAATCGACCTTTGCGGTATATTACACTCGTAGTGTCGGGAAATAATTTATGTAAATAAATATTTAACCACCCCTGAATTTAAGAAAGATAATTTAGAAATAAAATATTCGAAATTATTATGGAGGAGTTGAAAAAAAATATTGATCAAAATTTCTGAGCTTTTTCTAATTATGAATCGATAGAAGTAAATTAACGCAAGTACGGTGAATAAATTAAAACGTAATCGATTTGAAAAATGCTATTATTGCATCTAGCTTTTTATGGTCGCGTTATTGTGTGAATATTCAATTTTCTGAACAATGTTTGTTGTTTGACAGTGAATTCAAGTTGACGATTGAAACATTCCAAAGATCATTCGCTCACGTGTCTGACCAACAATGGCATCGTTCCACTGGTCCAAATTCCGATCCTTCATTATAATTAAATCACTGATGTTGTTTAAAATTGTCCTCGAAATTGGCAACGATAATGCAAACGAACGAAACTTCGATGACACATAAGAAACATATGATACAGATCGTCGAAACAATGTTCCAAGTGCGTCGTAAATAATTTTTCACTGTATCATTCAAGATATACAAAATAAAAATATATTCTTCCAATTCTGGTGAGATATACATTTGCATGAACATCCAGATTCTAACCATTCAACAACATCACTGAAAATTTGAACGAAGCATGTTCGACCTAACATTAAAAGAAAACAACGATAAAAAAATTTATGAATATCGAAGATTATTAAATAATATTATTGGATATTAATTGTTATGACAATAATATTATAAGAGAGTATTAACTATGGACATTGATATAAAATAGCCTTTATTAATCCTAAAATATTTTAAAATTTATATTATTAAATAATATTATTGGATTCTAATTATTATGACAATAATATTATAAGAGAATATTAACTATGGACATTGATATAAAATAGCCTTTATTAATCCTAAAATATTTTAAAATTTATATTATTAAATAATATTATTGGATTCTAATTATTATGCCAACAATATTATAAAACAATATTAACTATAGACATTGAAATAAAATAACCTTTATTAATCCCAAAATATTGAAAAATTTGTTTAGCTTCTCTCTCGAATCATTGTTAAAAATTATAAAATTATAATTTTCTATTACATTTATAAAAAGACTTCCCAAAATTCTATTCCAACAGATATTATTTTTTTTTTAATAGCGAAGCATAATTCAACATGAAATTTGAAAAAGTTCGATACTCGTTCGCCGTCATCAATAAAATCACCATTATCTTTGATTTTTCATCGAGACGAACCATAAGGGACGAAGAGTACACAGAGAAGCAGGCAGCCAAAAGCTCCGAGATTACTCATCGCGTTCACGATTTTCACGGGTGTTTATCACGGTTTTAGTCGGAGAGGCAGATCGGCCTTGGGTCCTGGCAACGCTCCTATAAACGCAGGAGCCTCGCGGAGAACACCGCTTCCAAAAGCTTGCTTAGGTTACGCAAATAATGATCGTGTAAATTGTTCCGTCGCGGTTACCCTATTATTACTTGTAAATTCTAATAGTAACGTCTTTATTACGCTTTTCAGACAGACAAGATGCATATAACAGCGCATTAATAAAAATTATCGCCTTAACTCTGCTACGGTTTTCTAGGCTTCCTTCGTTTAATCGTACTCTCATTTATTTGAACAGAACTTTCTATTTAAAAAAAACAAAGGATAAATAATAAAGTTGCGATATTAAAATGAAATAATAAATCGTGTATATTAATAACAAATTCTTTGTATACTTCTTTCGAATAAAAAATGAAAACAAGCCAATGGTTGTAGTTGAATCAAATATCTTTGGAATCAGAAAAAAAAGCTGTTTGAAATGACTCTATATGTAAAAAAAAAGACTAATACAATCACACCGAATAATTTCTGTTTGGAAAATCTTTCGCATACAATTCTGGGTATTTAAAGCTATAATTTTTATCGATACACTCTCTGTACAACGAATATTTGCGCATACTCATATTTCTCAGTAAGATATCTGCCGATGCAAAACCAGATGAAGTCGACTAAAATTCTCCAGATTCGCGTAAACTAATTTTTTTTTTTAAACGAGAACCTAACCGAACGCTAGCAATAAGAAATTATAAATTAATAATCAATAAATACAGTACAAACTATTCCCCGATTATCTAAACCATAACCCACAAAAGGTCCTTAATGACTAAGGAAACTAAAGAAACCATCATAGTTAACAAAATGCCAACGTTCTATAAGAAAGAAAAGCGCTTTCTCCAACTACGAATAGAAAACTAATAATCATCGTGATCCCTGCCATAATCAATCTCTTATATGCAATACCACGTCTGACAAAAAAAGACATCAACTTTACCCAAACAGAATATTTTCTTCCAATAAAAAAGTGTCTTAATAACCAAAAGAAAATTCAGGTAATTATATGAATTATCCTCAGCGCCTTTCCTAAAAGAAAAGAAAAAAGAAACTGTTGTTTTCCTATTAAAGCTTTCCTAAAAGAAACAAAAACTGTTGTTTTTCTACTAAAGCTTTCCTAAAAGAAACAAAAACTGTTGTTTTCCTACCAGAGCTTTCCTAAAAAGAAAAAAAAGCTGTTGTTTTCCTACTAAAGATTTCCTAAAAGAAACAAAAACTGTTGTTTTCCTACTAAAGCTTTCTTAAAAGAAACAAAAACTTGTTTTCCTACTAAAGCTTTCCTAAAAGAAACAAAAGCTGTTGTTTTTCTACTAAAGTTTTCCTAAAAGAAACAAAAACTATTCTTTTCCTACTNAAAGAAACAAAAACTGTTCTTTTCCTACTAGAGCTTTCCTAAAAGAAACAAAAGCTGTTGTTTGCCTACCAGAGCTTGCCTAAAAGAAAAAAAAACTGTTGTTTTCCTACCAGAGCTTTCCTAAAATAAAAAAAAACTGTTATTCTCCTACAAGAGCTTTCCTAAAAGAAAAAAAACTGTTGTTTTCCTACCGGAGCTTGCCTAAAAGAAAAAAAAACTGTTGTTTTCCTACTAAAGCTTTCCTAAAAGAAAAAAAAACTGTTGTTTTCCTACTAAAGCTTCCCTAAAAGAAAAAAAACGAGCGTACCTAACCGAGTAGAATTTTTAATGTCAGTCACCAATCATCAGACTTTCACGCAACAATTTTACGCTTCGACCACGAGTCTTCCATTCGTCAAACAGCCATCCGTCAACAATGACACAAGAGCACACGACCGGTGCAACTTGCGGAAATACGAAGTTTATGCGCCTCGAGACTAAATGTCCTTTCCTCGTGGAAAATACTCGAGGTCGATGCAGAACCGGAAGCCGATCTGTTGCTCGTGTTGCGAACAGATAGAACCACGCGCTATTTTGATGCTACGTTTTAGGCAATGCTCGTGTGCGGTGCTTCGGTCTTCGAGTTGAATTTATTGGATGATATCAAGAGGCCGCGTTATGTAACGCAGCTAGACGTTGTCCGCCTGTACAACCTTCCGACATTCTTGACAGAACGAGATGATGTGTCGTTGTACAAAGATCGTGCAATATTATTTGGAATTTTCCGAGAATCAGATTAACTGTATTTGATCGCGAGGGCTTCTAATTTTAGGGTGGACTCATGCAAGGTAGCATCGATTCGGATTTTGCAGATGTACATATCTAGAACTCCGGGATACGTGGCTGAAGTACGGTGTCTGCTCATTGAATTGGGATCGCTCGTAGAAATATAAATCTTGTTGGGAGAAAGTTCCTCGTGGAATAAGATTAGTACAATAATATTTAATTTTTCTGTTCTTTACTGGTGTCTAGTATTAAAATTGTAATTAATTGGGAAAAATATAAATTTCTGTAGAAGAAAGTTTTTTGTAAAATAAGATTAGTACAATAGTGTTTAATATTTTTTTCTTTATTAGTACCTAGTATTTAAATTGTAATGAGTTGGGGAAAATATAAATTTTCGTGGAAGAAAGTTTTGTGTAAAATAAGATTAGTACAATAATATTTAATTTTTTTTTTTTTCTTTATTGGTACCTAGTATTTAAATTATAATGAATTGGGAAAAATATAAATTTCTGTGTGCGAAAGTTTTTCGGGAAATAAGATTAGTACAGTAGTGTTGAATTTTTTTTCTTTATTAGAACATAGTATTTAAATTGTAATGAATTGAGAAAAATATAAATTTCCGTAGAAGAAAGTTTTTTGTAAAATAAGATTACTATAATAGTGTTTAATATTTTTTTCTTTATTGGTACCTACTATTTAAATCGTAATGAATTGGGAAAAATATAAATTTCTATGGGAGAAGGTTTCTCGCGAAATAAGATTAGTAGAATAATATTTAATTTTTTTTTGTTAGTACCTAGTATTTAAATTGTAATGAATTAGAAAAACTATAAATTTCTGTGGGTGAAAGTTTTTCACAAAATAAGTTAGTACTACAATACTTAATATTTTTTCTTCTACGCATCGAATGTGAGAGCCACTCACAAAAATATAAAATTCCTACGTGCCGCAAAGTGAAATGTTATCAACTTCGTAACTGGGTCACTCGTTCGTCAAAAATATTTTCATCCGAGGAATAAAAAAAATTAACGGACGAGAAATAATTTTAGTTCGTTAATTTCGATTCTTGCAAATGGAAATATATTTTTAATACCAATGTAACCATGCACCGAAAATGAAAAGAGCCCCCGGAGAGTATATCATCATTACATCTTGTCCAGTTAACAGATTAACTACAACCGCAGTTGCGAATAATTTAAGTTATTCCCTATTTCAAGTACACATAAATACGAAATAATTAAATACGAAACTAATGGAAACCTGTCACGGTTAGAAAGCACCGATTTTTCGTTCAAACAATAAATAACCGTAGAGAACAACTAATCTAAAAGAAGACACCAAAAGGAAGAAACTTAAAAGAAGAACACATAAGAAACATTAAAAAAATCCTAACAGCGATTGAAAATATTTTTCCTACAACTCTAACAAACCCTACTGTAACAACATTTATAACTGCCACATCCATGTTCCAAATAATGGTATTTAAACTTAACAGAACATCCAATTCTAAAGTCCACTCCAATTTTCATTTCCAACGACGTCCATGCGTCACTGTTAAACCTGAAACTAGTCAGAAACGCGCATACGACAGTAAACAGCTGGCTAACCAGCTCCCAAACTTACTCTGCGTCTCAAATAAATCCACGCTTAACCCACTCTGCAACCCGAACCATCCTCGCGATCCAACGGATCCAACACGATCCCAAATATTTCCACCAGATTAGCTAAAATCAATTTCCCAACGATGCTCGTCCACGTCTTAGCTTTTTCATCTTCTTAAACCAGCTTACCTCTCGCCTGGTTGTAGTGGTGGTTTTACGAGTAGTACTTGTCCTGCTCATAGAGCTGATGGTCTCGTGGGGCGAGTCCCAGTCCTGGAAGACCTGCGTGGTCGCCATGACGACTGCTCGGGGATCCTCTTCGTGTTCACAATTCAAACTTCACTCAGATCGAAGCAGGCGATCCGTGGAGAAGAAAAATCGTAATCCCTTCACTGACTCACGATACGCACTCGAACGGTCCTGCTCCTTCAACGACAATCTTTGAACGGGTGACTCTAACGCGGTTATCGGCGTCGCGATCGAGGAAACGCTTTCGATACGAGCTCTAGAATAACTGATCGGAAGTGTCTACTCAAAGTATTCTGATTTTAGACCGCAAATATAGCGTTCCATATCTATTATTATTTCTATACCGAGCTACTCTTTGCGAGCTCTGATCTCAGATCTCCGCTCATTTTTCTCTCTCTTCAAAATACTCTCGTGTTCGTCTTCTTCTTTCGAAGACACCAAGGATATTCGCTGGAATTTCTTGTACGATTGGATGAAAAAAAAAAAGAAAAAAATGGACTCAAGAGTACAGCGAAAACGTCGGAACGTTCAACGGCAAAGAATCAGGCTCGACAAGGTTCCTCGATCACAAGGAGCGACGATCGATCGGTACTTGGGGCACGGATCGATACCTACGTGGTCGCCCCATCGGACGAGCCCGGTTGCTGCGAAGGCGCGACGAAGTGGTTCGCGAAAGTGGCTTCTTCGTAGAGGATGAATGCGCGATTCGAGGTGGATCACGCGCGACTGAGCTTCGGAAGCACGCCTCCGCTTCAGAGCGAGAGTCAACCGCACCGCGCCCCATCCGCAGTCTAATTCCAGAAACACGGAGAAACACGTATAATTAGGACGACGACGGCCACCACGACGTCGCGGCAAAGATACGCGGCGAGATCTACGTTGCTCCCCTAAGACGCTTATACGTAGCCTCGAGTGGATGGATCTGGGGAGTGTGCAATGTCAAGGGGTTATCGAGGAATGTTCGGGTGTAACCAGCGTCGACTAAATATTTATGGTTCTGGTACTTCTTCGTTTGGTAGAAAAAATATTTTCCACTTGTGGATTTCAAATTCTAGCCGTGGAATATATTATACCGATTAAAAATATCCGGATTCTTTATAGCCCGACGCTGCATTAACCCTTTGTAGTCCGAATTTTATCTTTTTGTCAGAGAAAAAATTACGATTGTTTAGAGTTTCTCGCTTTGAATTCAAAATTCTTAAACTAATAATTGTTATATGTAGATGTATCGTGGTATCATTACAGTAATACAGTAATTAAATTTAATAGTACAGCAATGACTGAATGAAATCAATTTTTTCAAATGTAACTTCTAAGTCACACAAAGCCATAGACGGTTAAACTGCGGATTTTTATGCATTTATGGGAAATTTAAAGGTGCACAGAATGCACACAACAAGAAAAAATATACAAAGTAACCAAATTATAGTGCTTTCTACAGTAGCTTTTAGATAAAATAATTTGTTACCCAAACTCCGCTTAAAAATATGAATTTGTATAAAAATACGCAGCCTAGTTATTATTACAGCTCTGTGTGATACGATAAAGCTGATGTTTATGTAGAAATTATCCAACTAACTTGCAATAAAAAATTAAAATCTATTAAAATCTTAGTTCGCTAATTTTAAAAAAATTGTCCAAAAACCAAAGGATATTCCACATGACTAATATCGCAGCTAATCGTGTAATTAAGTGATCATCCAAAAAGAAAATAAATTGTACAATTAAACATTCCTCTGTTTTATTCTCATTAAACAGAAACGAAAGAAGAATGATCGAATCAATATTCTACTTTCAGAAAAATTGTCTAAAACAGAAAAGGTTCCACGTTCTTCTTCCATTCAGAATACAACCCTCGCACGCAAATCAATTTCCACCCTGCAGACGGTCCGCACACATAAACATCCTTATTCCGCGATGAATTTCGATCAAAATTTATCACTGGAGCCGACGATGGTTCTCATCGGGCGAGACTCGTCCAGTTTTCAACGTTGGTCGAGCTCAAGGGAGACAAAGGGTGTTGATTGCGAGCTCAGCTCTCGCGAACAAAAAGCCTGCCGTGAAAAACGAAACAAGCAGCGGGGCAAGGAGCGAGCGTGACGGGAATCGTGCACGAAAAAAGAATAATGGCGGACGTGAATCTCTATTTCGGCCACGCGGCCCCAGCCGAATAAATCAAATATCGACGTTACGCGTTCGTAAATCGAATTCCTGTGAAACTGGCTCGTTGACAGCCCCGATAGCGTGAATGAACTCGTAAGACATCGCAGTCTTTACGATCGCCGTGCTCTGCAGCCGAATTTATGGCGATTATATGCGTCCGCGGTGAAAAAAGAATTCTTTTTCCAACGAATTCGGAGAGCAACGGGGAAAATTGTGGAGGGAGCGCGTGAATGGCGAAAATGGAATCGTTGATGGAGTCTGGGGTTTCAGAGGTTCCTTAACCCTGCTGTTCTTCTTGGATCTAGAGTGTTTAATCGTTGAATTAGAACCGATTTTAGATGTTTTGTGATTGTGTCGTGTGTTATCTGCGATATGTGGGAATTAATATTTTTGTGAGTGGTTGAGATTTGATAAATAGATGTTTTATAAGAAAAGTAGTACAGAAAAATTTTAAGTAGTTGTTTTAGTGTTGTGCTAATTTTCTTCTATGAGAAAACTTTTTTTACAGAAATTTATATTTCTGTGAGTGATTTCAATTCAATAAGTAGATATTTTATAAGAAAAGTAGCGAAGAAAAATATTGAATACTGTTGTACTAATCTGATTCTATGAGAAACCTTTTTCCACAAANCGGACGTGAATCTCTATTTCGGCCACGCGGCCCCAGCCGAATAAATCAAATATCGACGTTACGCGTTCGTAAATCGAATTCCTGTGAAACTGGCTCGTTGACAGCCCCGATAGCGTGAATGAACTCGTAAGACATCGCAGTCTTTACGATCGCCGTGCTCTGCAGCCGAATTTATGGCGATTATATGCGTCCGCGGTGAAAAAAGAATTCTTTTTCCAACGAATTCGGAGAGCAACGGGGAAAATTGTGGAGGGAGCGCGTGAATGGCGAAAATGGAATCGTTGATGGAGTCTGGGGTTTCAGAGGTTCCTTAACCCTGCTGTTCTTCTTGGATCTAGAGTGTTTAATCGTTGAATTAGAACCGATTTTAGATGTTTTGTAATTGTGTCGTGTGTTATCTGCGATATGTGGGAATTAATATTTTTGTGAGTGGTTGAGATTTGATAAATAGATATTTTATAAGAAAAGTAGTACAGAAAAATTTTAAGTAGTTGTTTTAGTGTTGTGCTAATTTTCTTCTATGAGAAAACTTTTTTTACAGAAATTTATATTTTTGTGAGTGATTTCAATTCGATAAATAGATTTTTTATAAGAAAAGTAGCGAAGAAAAATATTAAATACTGTTGTACTAATCTGATTCTATGAGAAACCTTTTTCCACCAAAATTTATATTTTTGTATTTCTTTTTTCTTTTAGTAAAAAAATTGTCTAATTTTGAAAGAGACATATGAAAGTTATAACTTATTCTGTGATATTTTAAATGATATTAATAATATATTGCATAATGTTACAGCTGGAAAAAATTTTTAAATAGAAGATAGAATTTAATGGAAGGAAAAAAGGTTTTCAAGAATGTTATTTAAAATATCGAATTTTTGTTACCGGTTTCTTGATGTGTTACAACAGGATATTCTTAGCGGCTAAAATTATAAATATTGCATTATAATTCAGCTTCCTGATGTCTCTTAAACGTGTCCCGGTGCATTGATTTATCATTAATTTATTCGATTCGAAACAGAATTCACTTGGCACGATAATAAATTTAAATAATGCGACATATAGTAATTATGCGTCATCGAAGAGGGTGTAAAAATAAAAGAAACACAAGTATTATCGATTTGTATACGAACGTTTTACATCAACAAGTTCAAAATTCTACTATTCACCATGAAATATTACGTTTTTCGCACGGATCCCTCTTCAAACGATTTTATTTATGGTCGCTTTTAAAAAAAGCGTATTATATTAAAACTATCGCTAGAACAAATATCATGGAGAGGAAAAAAATAGAAAACCGACCGAAATAGACAGAATGTTATGTCGTATTTTAACAGGACGCATTTATATTTATGGAAACCTTGAAAATTGTACAGGTAGTAAATGTTAACAACGTTATAATTAAAACACGTTTCATTGTGATTAGTAGTAACCGCGATAAAATAATTAATTATTAACACCTAATTTCGTCCATGTAATAATTGTACATTCATGAAACAACTTTGTTCTAATTGAATTTTTTAGTCTCCAACATAATTCATTGAATAAATCATTGGCGCCGCGTGTACGAAATTTTAATTAACTCGTTTATCATCATTAATTAATTCTATAATTATTTACTCTCATTACGTGTGTATCTTGGATATAAATTTCCATGAAATTGTTAATTATATTCGATTTATTCGACCGAGAATTTAATTGTTAGTAGTAACACGATTGTTACACCTACACGAGCCTCGCGTTTGACTTCTGACACCATCATTTAGAGCTTTCATTAAACACTTTAAGCACCTTAACTCACTGGTTATCTGCTAACACTGAGTCGACGCAATATACCGTTCGAATAATTTGTTTAGTTACAATAACAGTTGCCAATTATAATATCAAACTACATTTCTATCGAATTATTTGTCGCGCATAATTTTTTTTAATCGACACCATAAAGGAAAAATAATATATATATATTTTCTTTTTTTTAATTTATAATTTATCGTCGCATCAACCATTTGTGGGTTATTAGCGACTCAGAGAGAAGAAGTTACGGTTTGTTGTATAATTTGGTGTCTTTGAGGTACTGTAGCAGGTTATGCGTGGTTTTGGCGTATTCTGGATAAAATACAATAAAAACGCACAATATTTATGATAAATTTCAATTTTAACTTTAACTGTAATTTAAATTTACAACGTTGAAAATTAGCGAATACAAAGTACGTGTAATATTTCAATACTTTGCGTTTGACAGACTATCAAAGACGTGAATAACTATTGCTAATATATATGAAGATTGAAGAAATCGTAAGCCAAGGGGTTAATATTCATTTTTATCGACAATTGATATTGGAGTTTTTTGAAAATCGGCCAGACGAATTTTATTCTACATTTTCTATTTTTTTTTCCCCTGTGATATTATTCTTTTCTTCATTATGCAAACAGTCTCTTTTTAATTTCTTTCATATTACCACTTCATAGTTTACTATTCTCAAGAAAAAAATTTGAGAAAGTTAAAAGTCCTCTCTTCAATCCGCTAAAAAATTTTTAACAAAAGAAGATTATATAATCTGTATCTATAATTCAACAAGAATTACCAGAAATTTTATCGATACCCGAGAATAAAACAAAAAAAAAAGGAACGTATCCAAACTCATTCAGCAGTTAACAAAGTAGCGATTAATAAGGTATTAATTCATCGATGTCATCAGGATAGAAGATCTCACATTACGAGCCAACCTCGTTTAACTTTCCACACAAGCGTCTTTCATCCTCGGAATTCAATTTGGCACTATCCTAGGAGTTAATTTATTCCTTGCTCTTATGTCTTTGTATTGAGAGAATTATTCGAATTTCCAGCCTTACGATAAACTGTCTCGGCGGTACGTTTTCTCAAATTTGGAACAGTTTCAATTATTCCTATTACCGAGAGGATTAAATCCAAGGGAATAACGATAAAAAAAAAAAAAAAAAAGAAAAAAGTATCAGGTCGTTCTAAATCGTAGAAAAAAAATGTTTTCTTTCGATTTACGATATTTGATTTCCTGCAGAGTGTCAAGAACCTGTGTCAATTTCCTCCGTTCGTCTTTGTCTGTACTTTATCGAGGAAAATTTTGTTTCATCTTTCATCTATTTTCTGACTCGATGCCTTCGACCTCTCTCGCATCGCTGAATCCTTCCTTCGTACGTTTCCATTTTCTTACCTCTTTTCAAGCTTTCCTTCCACGTTAGTCGAGTTATCCTTTCTTCTGGTTTAATGGCTGGGATTTTTATTTTCGCTCTCACCGAAGCTTATATTTCTTTCTTCTCTGACAAAATAAACAATGACACGCCTTTGTCCGTCTGCTGCTTTGTGGCTTCGTTCGTTTGCGTTTTTCATGGGTTTAGGTCTTTATTTTATATCCTTCGTGCTTTATAACGTTGATCTTGCTTTGTTTCAACGAGTATTGTGCGTTTGGGTTTAACGAGATTAGAATTTTTATTTCCTCGCGTGTATCGTTGAAGCGAAAAGATTACGAGATTGGGTAGGTTTTTAATTTTTGTTTATAATTATAGTTTGTTTTTTTGTACGTTTATAATATTTGATTTTAATATTTTATGGTACTATTTGCGGTACTTTATTTCTTTGCTGTTAAATGTGGACGTCTCTAATTATTATGCAGCTCCGTTGCAAGTTTCCTTTCACAATGAATTTACTAAATTACTCATTACTGTAATTAACATACTAAATTATAGGACAATCATTTACAGTGATAAAAAAAAGAATTATTATTTCACAGTGATAGAGAAAAAAATATATTATTTCAGAATGGTAAAAAAAAAAATTATTATTTCCCAGTGATAAAGAAAAAGAATTATTTCACAATGATAAAAAAAAATTATTATTATTTCACAATGATAAAAAAAAATTATTATTATTTCACAGTGATAAAGAAAAGGAATTATTATTTCACAGTGATAAAGAAAAAGAATTATTATTTCACAGTGATAAAAAAAAAAAATTATTATTTCACAGTGATATAGAAAAAGAATTATTATATCACAGTGATAAAAAAAAATTATTATTTCACAGTGATAAAAAATAATAATAATAAAAGAAGATTTAAAAAACCTAGGCACACGTGTACATAACTTCTAAATAATTTAAAATCATAAAGGGTTGAAACAACGAAACCCAATGGCCTCAATTTCGAAGACTACGATCATTTTATGAACTAATATTAAATAAATTTCCCGCATAAACTAGACAACAATTTATAACTCGTCATTCTGCACATAATCAAGCCACGGAAAAGAGATATTTCAACAGACATATTTCGAAAGATATTCTTCATTCGTGTTCTGTTTTAAAAGGTATGAAGCTGTTACGACGACGCCACGATATTCCGGAAACGATAGTCTCCAAGAGAGGACCAGCAAAATTGCAAGCTAAAGCTAGCCAGATGCAAATCCCCTTCGTAAATCGTGCGAAATTTCCTTGGCAAGAGCGAGAGAATATAATCGTGCGGACCTCTATAGCTGATCTAACAATTCGAAACGAGTAAGGACAGCTGGGAGGACAGGTGAGAGGAGGAGGATTCTCCTCGAGCGATGAAGCGTTTCAACCAGCCAGTTAGTTAATGCTTTTGTCGACCAAATCGCTATTTATAACGGATTCTACGCGTTCGCTAAGATATTAGGCTACAACGGTACCGCTCTGTTTCATTTATTTCCGCTGGTTCGCAAATTATCTGCTACAAGGGAAGATCCTCAAGTGGTGGTCACCGACTTTGATAAAACTTTGATAAAACTTTGATACACGGTAATTTTGAAAAGAAAAAAAATATTCAAGGCTAATTATGTTTCTCGGCAATCGTCCACATCGAAGGGGTGATAATCGTCTTTAAGTTTGGGGTGGTAAAAGTATCCGGCCAAATATCTGGAAAATTATCGAAATATTCTATTCTTCAACTACCAATTAAATTACGTAAATTGGTTTTAGAAAGGTATATTTAATTCAAAATAATACATTGCAAATTGTTATCATAGGGTCACTGTTAAGGGGTTGTAAAATAAATACAGCAGGAAATAAACTTTTTATTATCGACAATCGTTCGTATCGAAGGGATGAAAATTTACGAAAATTAATTTTAATGAAAGCTACTTAAAAATTTTGTATTCTTCAACGACGAATTACTTACCTAAGTTAAAGAAGGACTGTTTCTTTAAAGAATACACTACAAATTATTGTTACAGAGTTATTATCAAGGGCCTGTAAAATAGGAACAAAACAAACTAAATAAAGCTACCGTTATTCGAACAAAAACAAAAATTAAATTAAACAAACATTCGAAATAAGATTCTGCCTAGAAAATGTTTTTAATAAAACGCTCTACACCTTACCCGACAGATCCCATAATAATGTCCAAAGATTCTCCATGGATCCACAGAGTTCATCCCCCTAATCCAAACAAAAGAAAAACAAACGATCGATCCAACAAAGACCAGCAGACCCTAATTCGAGGAAGTCAGGGAAGAGGAAGTTCTGACCCTGATACGAAGTTAATATATCAAAGATTCAAACAACTAACAGACACGTCCCATAAGCATTTGGGTTTCGAGGCAGATTTATGGGGCCAATGGACGTTCGACATTAAACGGCGGCAACGGCCAGTAACAAACCGCAAAATGGATTATTTATAAACGTAATTCCGGTTCATCGAGACCCGACCAGATGGCAACACCGGCTGAAAGCTTTTACGAGAACTTGAAAGCTCGACAGCTTTTCTGGCGGATCCGCCAGATGGAGACGAGCTTACGTCTTCGCTGCGAAAGAGACGATCCTTCGACTGCATATCGCGATATTTAACCCTTTGGCTACTGTTGGCGTCTTTAAAACCCGATGCAGATATGTAGAATTTTGTCCTTGTGATCTCGCTGCGATCATGTGTCTCTCTCTATATTTTTTTTTTTAAGTTAAAAGCAACGAAGATAGATAATTGAGAGATTAGGGGGCAGAAGTTAGGTAAAAACGTAATGATACTCGGTGAAGGCTTTTGTCGAGGATTTAGGAACAATGCAGACGAGTGAATTGCGTGTTTGCAATTTCGGTGCGATGATGTGTCTTTCTCTGTTTTTTTTTTTTTAAGTTAAAAGCAACGAAGATAGATAATTGAGATATTAGAGGACAGAATTTAGGTAGAAACTTAATAAAACATGGTGAACGTTTTTGTCGAGGATTCAGGACCAACGCAGATGAGTGGACGTTGTCCTTGCAATCTCGTTGTGATTACATGCCTTTTTTTATCTTTCAAATTAAAAAAAAACGAACACGGATAATTAAGGAATTAAGGGACAGAACTTAGGTAGAAAGTTAATGAAACTCGGTGAAGGCTTTTGTCCAATGCAGACGAGTGAATTGCGTGCTCGCGATTTCGGTGCGATCATGTGTCTTTCTCTGGTTTTTTTTTTAATTTAAAAACAACGAACATGGATAATTGAGAGATTAGGGGGCAGAACTTAGGTAGAAACTTAATAAAACATGATGAACGTTTTTGTCAAGCATTTAGGACCGATGCAGACATGTGAATTTTGTCCTCGCTGCGATCATATATCTGTGTTCGTTGTTTTTAATTTGAAAAACAAAGAAAAACATATGATCGCAGCGAGATCGCAAGCCCAAAATTTATTCATCTGCATCGGTCCTAAATCCTCGACAAAAACGTTCACCGTGTATCATTAACTTTCTACATAAGTTCCGTCCCTTAATTCCTTAATTATCTGTGTTCGTTGTTTCTAATTTGAAAAACAAAGAAAGAAATATGATCTCAACGAGATTGCAAGGATAAAATCCACTCGTCTCCATTGGTCCTGAATCCTCGACAAAAACCTTCACCGTGTACCATTAACTTTCTACCTAAGTTCCGTCCTAGAAAAGTACAACTAATTTCCTAAAAACTACAATTAACCCAGAATTATCATACGAATCAGAAATAATCTTCAATCGAATCTAAAATACAATTTTCAAAATCCCTGACCTTTACGGTCTCCTTTAAACTCGAAAAGATGATTCTAAAGGTCGTACTTATTTTCGCAACAGAAAGCCCAATTAACGCATACCGAGCGTCAATCGTACGATAATGATCAGAGAAGGAGTTCGTTTATCAAAAGCAGACAAGTCTTTGAACTGCGATACGTCAGACCTGCCAAACTGCGAACGGACACTTTTTTGGCAGCGCGATAAAACGTTGAAATATGAAAATGTTCGCGACGCGTCTAAGAAAATATTCGACAACACGAATCGCGAAAAATATAGGGACAACGGCGCTAAACGATTTTCGTTAAATAAATTCCCCGTGTTAAGCGTAACGAACGGAATGGTAATTATTCAGGCTGCAGAAGGATATCGCGAATATTTCAGCAAACGAATCATCGTTGTCGCACGCAACCACAATTAGTTAAACAAAGAAGACGCATGCATGTCCTCGGTTGCAATTTCGTCGACGTCCATTCCGTGAGTAATTAATTCCACTCTCTAATTAGCTTCGCATTCTCCGGATTACTCGGGGTTCTCGGGTTCAAAACGGTCGAGGAACTTCTCGTTGTACGGTTGTTATTTTGAAACGTTTCTGAGGTTCCTGCGCCCGCAACCGATCTTTCTGTATTTCATCTTCCAACCGAACATTATGAGCGGTCTCAGTAATTACAATAATTACAGTAGCTACGTCTGCGTCTATTTATTTTTCGTAGACATTATTTTGTTATTATTATCGCGCGATGAATTGAAATAAATTATGAGCAAACATTTAATCAAAATTAAATCAATGTTCCTTTTCTTTTTTTTTTCTTTTTAAGTAACTTCTAACTATATCTGATTTGCATTTCGTTTGAACTTGTTATCATGCATATACATATAATAATACTTAATACATAAAATAGGAAGTATCGTAATTTACTTTAGGCTTGCAACGGAACGGAAAATGGAAACGGTCTGAACACATATTCTTGAAAAATATTAAAAACGTTATATTTTCCAAGGAGAATATGAGGAAAAATTGGACGGAAAAATTAGGTTGATCGAGAAAGAAATATTTTGTCAGAAGCAAAAATAAACCACTCGGGAAGAAAAATATTCACGAACACGGATGAATATTATTCTTTCGAACTCGCATCATTTGTACGCTAAAGTGTAAGATTTTTTAACTGCAAAACATTCCAGGCTACGTTAAAAATTTCATATTAAATAACAGCAGAGCAGTTCGAATTTGTCGAATTGAAAATTTCTTCTGTTTTTAATCAAGTTAGCTTGAATCGTTGATAAATGTTGAATAAATTACGCGTGGCTCTAATAATTTCGCTGTTCAGGGAAGAGAATTAAGAATATTCAATGAAGCCTTTCACGAGTCCGTTGCCATCTTCACAGGTCGCTGGCAAGTCGAGGAAACTTTCCATCGACGCAGCTGTTTCGAGTAGCACGATATTTTTAAGACCCCCTCCACGATTTACGCCAATATTGCTAGCCCTTACGTCAGAGGAATCACGGTCAATGCGATTGTTTTTCTTCGTCTTATATTAAAAAAAGAAAGGAAAAAAAAATTCAAGTATTTTGAGGCGGAGACCTTTCCCCGATCAACCTTCAATTCCACGCGATGCGACTTTTATTAAAGCACGGCAATAAATTTCTACGATTTAAATTCTACGACACATTGATCAATTTTTCAGAAACCAAAGGATTAACCCGAGAGTTGATCAGTTTTGGCTCTTGAGTGATTTATGTATGATTTATTGGTAGTTCTAGAGTTGAAATATATTTTTATGTGTATTTTTGAAGAAATTCTGATTTCAGAAGCTAAATCGTAAATTACTTCTTCTCAACTAGCTGGACAAACGAAATATGTTAAAGGTCTAAGTAAGTTTATAACACTGTGTAAGCTCATTACATCCAGGAGCCGAACTTTTTTACTCTCTGGCGTTGGTACACCTCCGCCAGTGTGTTCCTTGGAACTTTTAAATGAATCCGACGTTCAACAAAAATCTTTATCACGAAAATTCTCCAACTTTATGCAGAAACTTTCTACCATTCATTACATTCAAGTGTTATCCTCTGATATTAAAATTATTCCACTGTCCTCGAGAAAAACTCCTTTCAGCGCTTAGTAATTATTTATTAATAAGAAAAAAAAATTTTGAGATCGAGTCGTTGATCTGTGAGACCTCTCTGATATTAAAATTACTCTATTATTCTGAAATTCTTCATTCTAATAAAAGAGAAAATTATAAGATTGAATCGTTAATTTGTGAGACCTCTCTGATATTAAAATTATTCCATTATTCTAAAATTCTTCATTCTAATAAAAAAGAAAATTATAAGATCGAGTCATTAATTTGCGAGATCTCTCAGATATTAAAATTATTCCATTATTCTAAAATTCTTTATTCTAATAAAAAAGAAAATTATAACATTAAATCGTTAATTTACGAGACCTCTCTGATATTAAAATTATTCTATTATTCTAAAATTCTTTATTCTAATAAAAAAGAAAATTATAAGATCGAGTCATTAATTTGCGAGATCTCTCAGATATTAAAATTGTTCTATTATTCTAAAATTCTTTATTCTAATAAAAAAGAAAATTATAAGAGCGAGTTATTAATTTGTGAGACCTCTCTGATATTAAAATTATTCTTTATTGTAAAATTCTTTATTTAAAAAAAAAAAAAAATTATAAAAGCAAGTCTTTAATTTATGAAACCTCTCTGATATTAAAATTATTCTATCAATGTCAAAATTACACTCACCCCTTTAAAAATCTCACAAAGATTTTGTAACTTATACCTACGATAACTATTAATTAAAAAAAAAAGGAAAATTAGGTCGAGTATCTGCAAAGAATCACCCAGAAATATAATTTAAAATTATAAAAATTTACAAAAAATAAATCAATTTATCCATCCGCAAATGATCTCGAGTACCTACAAAAATAATTCAGCTAACTAAGCAAAAATTCATTTTTCGTGCTTCAAAATCCTACCGAAGCTGCACAACTTACACGCGCGATGATTATGAATAAAAAAAAAAAAAAAAAAACGGAAACAAGAAGAATAATGTCAGAAAATCTACGCTGCCGAGACACGTGCGCGTCATTACATAACGTAACAACGAGCCTTTTTATCGGGAACGCGTTATTTCTGTCACGAGGCTATTTTGCGAGAGCACTTTCGATGGAATCGAGAAAAGTGTACGTTCGCGGTCTCGGAGCACGGCCTTTGATTAAAAATACGGACATTCATACGATAGATACCTTTATTTTTATTCACCGGTAGACTCGCACGCCACAGGCCATCTCACGGAGCACTGACACTCATGTTTACGACACGTGCAGTGCCACTACGANAATATTTTTGTGAGTGGTTGAGATTTGATAAATAGATATTTTATAAGAGAAGTAGTAGAGAAAAATATTAACTAGTGTTGTGCTAATTTTCTTCTATGA